>BLSH010094785.1:1578319-1588373 GCA_018402905.1 Glandirana rugosa
CCCCCCCCCGCCGCAGCCACCAAGGGCCGCAGAGGAGGAGACCGAGGCCACCTAAAACCGCGCTTGCTGGCAAGCCCGTAAGCAAACCAGGCACGTCCCGTCTACGTCCACCAGGAGAAGCAGGTTACCCGTCGACCTTTGCCGCTGCGCAACGCCCCGAGACCGGGAAGAAGTCCGGCACTTACAAACAGTTACCACCACCCCCCCTAAAATTCCTCATGTTCCACCCTCCCCAATTACAAGTTCGAGGTGGAGGAACCTATCAATCACGACTACTTGCCGACCGTTGGCACCCCCCTCCCTACCACGTTTTACCGTTTATATATATTTATATATTTTTTTACAATGTATCAGCACTAACTATCCAAGGAGGTGGAGCTTGAACATTAACCCCTCCCACCTTGTACTCCTTAAAATCCCCCCCACCACCATTGACAAACATTCACGGCCTGAAGAAGGGCCAGAGCCCCGCAACGCGTCGCCGTTTCCAGCTGCCCATTGGACGAAGAGGACCACCTGCATCTGCCCTGCACGGACCAAACGAATGCCCGAACGGTCGTTCGCGCCAAAATCCACCGGAGCCAGAGGAGGAGACGCCGGGAACCACCGACGCCGCCCCCCCCCAGCCCACCACCGCCAGGCAGACCAGGACCTCATCCCAGCAGCCATTCCAGACAGACCAAGGACAACTATAGCCAGCAGTGGCTGACATTGCAATGCGCACCTGCACACTACCATTGTGAGTAGTTTTAATCTTGTTTAATAAATTTGTTTTATACACTACTGCACTTAGAGGCGCACCTTTCTTGTTCTTTGTTACCCACAGGAGTCCGGTTACTTCTTAGTGGTGCAGCCTACCTGTGTCACAGTGATTTCCACCATCCCAGCAATAGACTATACCAGGAATTTTGTACGCATGGACTTGTGTACATACCTTTGTACATATAGACTTGTTGAACATTGCCTTCTGTTCCTCCAGGTCACTTGACCATCCCTCAACCTGCCCAACCACCAGGTGACTAACCGAGGGTGCCCCCCCCCGCCCACCCCCCCCAAGAGCCCGCAGCCTCAATCTGACCGGGCTCCCCCAACCCTCACTCCCGTGTTTGCGCTGCCAACTCCGTTTTCTCTGCTCATCATGATGACTGGTCCTCTCTATTCCCGGGGGCAAAATTCTCTCACAATAATCATGTTAATACCAGTTCTCAGAAGACCCCCTTTTTCACAGTTTATGGAAGACACCCTGAGCTTCCTCTTCCTATGACCTGTTCTCTGGACATTCCAGCTTAGGCTACTGTTCAGCAATCATTCAATACCATTTGGGGTGAGGTTAATGATTCCCTCCGGGCAGCGGCTGATAAGTTTAAGGGTTTTGCCAACCATCACAGGCGTAAACCGGCTTCTCTACAGATTTAAGACAAGATCTGGCTTTCCACCAGGAACATCAAACTCTGGGTTCCTTCTTTGAAATTTGTGCCAAGATTCATTGGTCCGTATACTATGATTTCTAAGGTTGATCCAGTTTGCTTTAAACTTCAGATCCCCAAAAGCCTCAGGATATCTTACTCCTTTCATGATTCCCTTCTGAAGCCCTTAGCCCTCAATAAGTTCTCTCTTCCTTTCCCTATCGTGGTCCCGGTCTCTGAGGATAGTCAGGAGTATGAGGTTAGTCAAATTCTGGATTCTAGCCTCTGTAAAGGCATTCTTCAGTACCTCGTGCATTGGAAAGTGTTTGGTCCTGAGGAGAGGTTGTGGATTTCTGCATCTGAGGTATTTGCGCCTCGTCTTGTGAAAAGGTTTCATTTGAGGTTTCCCTCCAAGTCTGGACCCAAGCGGGGGAGGGGGAGGCCTCGTAAGAGGGGGGTGTACTGTCATGAAACTACAGTAACATTCATGTCTTATCTGTTGCTTACCTCTCTGCATATGGCCAGCCTATGGATTGTGCACCTCACACCTGTGTACCTTTATAGGTTTGTCCTCGATAGGGCCCCACCCCTGGTCCTAATTAGGAACATCATATAACACCTGGCAGTACTAGCCTCTGACGCCGATCAATATTGTGTGTTTGGCTTAGGTGTGTGGTTATTCCTGTCTTGTGCTCTGAGTCTATTTCTGTTTATTGACCTTTGGCTTGTTCTGACTATCCCTGCCTGCCTGATACCCTGACCTTCGGCTTGTTCTCTGTTTCTCCTGTCTGCTTGATACCCCGACCTTGGCATAATCTCCTGTCTGTCTCTGTCTGCTTGTGGCCCTGACCCTTGGCTAGGCCACTGACTATCCCTAGTTGTTCCTGCGCTGCTGCGTCCTCTCTTCCACCTGTAGTCAGCCGAGCCTGAGCTAGGGGACCCCAGGGGGCTGTGACCTGGTTCCAGCTGCAGCCAAATCCATCCACCAGAGATTCTGCCGAAAACCTACTGGCTGTTAGACTCCACGCCCTGGGGAAACTGATGCACTAGCTCCCTGTGTTTCAGTGTCAGTGCTCCAGGGGCCCATCTTCCCGTACCAGCCGGAGCTCATTAGCAGCAGTCAGCTATAGGTTCACAACCTTAGTGGTGCTCTTCGCAACCTTAGCGGTGCGCTTCACACTTCAGCGGTGCAATTCCCCCAGGTGACCTGACACCCACTCCCTGGGCCTTCTTCTCTTTGATCACTTGCTGGCACGCCTGATACAGTTTTGGGTTAATTTCTTTTGGCACAGACCCATCTTCTCCTATTATCTTTTCCAGCAGCCTTCTGACCAAATCTGTGTTTGTCTCAATTATCATGGAATTGTATTTGGCACCAGGTGGTCTGGGACACACCACAGCCAAGGTATCAAACGTTTCAACCTTCCCTGTTGCTGCAGGTCCAAAGGAAATTCTTATGGGGATGCATCCATCATATGGAAACTTGTTAGTCCGAGCCCCCCGATATCCAGTTCTTCAAGCTTGTTCAGCGGAACATGTTTCAGATATTGGTTGTAGAAGTCTCAGTAGAGTAGTGTGACTTGTGCCCCTGTGTCCAGAAGGGCTCTTGTATAAACACCCTCTACCTGTACTGACACAATAGGGGATGCCCCACTATCTTCTCAGGCAATGTGCCCCTTCTACATTATTAATATCTCTTATTAGCCCACTCTGTGAGGATCTAATTCTGGCCCTGGGTGGTGAACAAGCATTGCCTCCCTGTGCCTGGCCCTCAGACTCTGGGGACGGGTTAGTTGACTTAGGAGATATCTCTCTCTTCTTTCTTCCTCTCTTTGGACTCTGTCTTTATTTTGTTGCTTGGAGCTCAGCTTCCTCAGGTTCTCAGTTGGCTCCCTCACTGAGACCCTCTGAAGTTTCCCGCCTTCTGAGTGGATAGTAGTCGCTGTAACGCATTCAGTAGCCCTAAATTAAACTCCTCATCGTTTTTTTGGCCACTGTCTCCTGAAATGACCAGGCTCCCCACACTTAAAACACTTCCGAGGGTCAACTTTATCCAACTGGGTGGTAACTTGAGTTTCCATCACCCGTAACAACGTCTGTTGCATTTGATCTTGAGCTTGAGCCACCTGGGTGAGCAGCTTGACTGGGGATTCTTCAGGCACAGGTGAAGACACCAGAATTCTAGTGCTCTCCCCCCACTTTGACTCTTCTTCACTGTCCACCTCAGGGACCCCTGACTCCACTTGTGCTTGTTGAGCAGAAACCTTCCCAGCCTTCGGGGTGGTATTCATCCCTTCTCACATCCCCTGGTTCTTCTTATCCAACAGGGCTTCCTCCTCTCTAACCATCTTCATCAGTTCAGGGTAGGTTGGTGCTGTTTGTATTCCTTTCAGCAACAGCCATAGTACAATGGGGTGGTTTGGCTTTACTCTCTATAGAATCCGCTCACATCTCACCTGTTCAGCTTCTTTTGGATCAATCCCTTTTTTAGGATAATTTGATGTAGGACACGATCCACCCTAACAACATAGGCAGACAGCTTCTCCCCTCTGGACTGATGTGTATGCTCAAATTTGTACATCAAGTCAGGGATCATTTCTACTCTTCCATATAGTGCACAAAATGCTTCAATGTAGTCCATGGCCACACACTCAGGCTTCCCTCTCTTCAGGTTTGAAATGAACTCTGGACCTTTTATCTTCTCCTAGTAAATGGGATAATGAGGGAATAACACACACCTGGCCATGAAACATGGTCCCTTAAAAAGTGGGAGGCACATATACAAACTGTTGTAATTGCTACACCGTTCACCTGATTTGGATGTAAATACCCTCAAATTAAAGCTGAAAGTCTGCAGTTAAAGCACATCTTGTTCATTTCATTTCAAATCAATCGATGTCCCAAAATTTATGGACCTGACCGTATAAACGAAATATCTGGAGGTCAATCAATATACTTTAACTGTTAAAATAGTACAACTCATATAAATCAAATCTATCTATAAATTCAACCTATTCTACAAAACAGAGTTCTTAGATGAATTTGGTTTGTTGCTTTTTGAATAAATATTGAAATCTACTAAGTGGGAGGAAAGCAGATGCAACTGTAGTGAAATAAATATTCCTGGATCAAAGTTCAATTAATCTTCAGCCGCCTCTTTAATTTAGGTGACAGGTACTCAGAAAGTGACTGTAGTAGCTGAAAACAGACTTTTCCAAATAGTGCACTACACTCTTACTGCAGTAAAAGAAAGAACTTCATAGTGGTCACTGACTTTGAATGAAAACGACAGCTGACAGCAATCCTATGAAAGAGTTCTAGGGATTATACACTAGCGTCTCCTGCTCTGTGTTAGTGCTTGATTCTCTGCTATCAAAAAGTATGTGAAATTGGTCTTTATGTGCACAGTACAGATGGACTTAAGTCCGCTTACCCAACATGGAACGGTGACTGCAAGAGACAAATTCACTGCTTGGATGATGGTAACGATGAGGATGGAGATGATGATGATGACACTCCAGCCCTCTGGCTCCTGGGTTTGACTTTCACTCTCCTTGCATTTCTCCCAGATCGATCGCTTTAGCTGTATGCAGGTCTCAGGAATAAGCTCCGCTGGTAGCAGGACAGGCCTCCCGGATCGTCCGCTGAAACACTGCACAGTTGCAAACCACATGGTCTGTCTGAGTAGGCCACAACTCAGCTAATAAGAGCACACAGGGTCTTGCTTGATCGATCGCGTTGTCCATAAAGAGTGCGCTAGGCTGCGCCCTTTTCTTAAATAGCCTCTCCCACGAGGCACTGCTTCTCCCAGAAACCTTCCTATGCAGCATAGTCTGATGGGAAATACAGTTCTCCCACAACACAATCCAATGAGGAATCCTTGAAAGCACACCACAATCCCCAGCATGCATTTCCTCTAGTACAGTTCAAATAACGACTAATAAACTGGCACTAGGGGAAAACAGCTGCGTAATACCTGCAAGCAGGAACATATTTATTGCCAGGAGTATAACACTTGGCTTCTGGATACATGGGATTGGACATGAGTAGCTTCCATTAAAGTGGTTGTCAACTCGTGACAACCACTTTAACCTACAGGTAAGCCTATGATAAGGCTTACCTGTAGGTACCCTGCATATTTCCCAAACCTGTACAGTTCAGGAGATATGCAGTGTTCTGGATGTGCCGACGTCATTTCAACACATGCGCAGTGAAGAAACGGTCTCCGTGCCGTCTCTTCACTGTGATCGTGCCGTAACTGGCGGCTCTTGCGCGCATGCGTGGGAGTGATGTCACGCGACTCCGGCCCGTCACAGAGCCGGAGTCGCGACCCCGGAAGGAAGAGGGGCAGAAGATGGACACCACCAGCACAGGGGACAGTGCTGGACGTCGTCGGCTTCATTTGCAGGTAATTTGCACATAATGGGCTACTATGCAATGCATAGTAGCCCATTATGCTTCTACTTTACAAGGGACTGTAGAGGAAATAAACCCAATCTGGTTTTACTTCCTCTTTATGGAGAGGGACCCTTAGCTGTGACAACTAAGAGGTGTCCTAACAGTTACCAGTAAAGCTAATAAACAATGATACTACAGAAAAAAAATTCTCATACTGTAATTTTCTTTTCCAGGCCTAACTTCATATCAGCATACTACATGTCAACCACACCTCCTCTGACCCCATACGAGCACCCATAACTATTATAAGGAAAATGCTTGCCTACCAGCATTCTGTCACACCAACTCACAACAGGAAGCATGGGCAGGAAAGTATGCTGACATAAAGTTAGGCCAGGTAAGGGAAATTACAGTAAGTATAAGAAATTATTTTTCCATGTTCCTGCCTACTTCATGTCAGCATACTATGGAACATAAAGTGCTAATATACTGCAGCGCAAAGTCCAAACCAATGAAATATAAAGTGCTACTATACTGCAGCGCTACGTCCAACTATGTGCTGAAGGAAATAAGTATTCACACTCATAAGCTGTGAGTATCAGTTGGAGTGCAGCCCATCACCAGTGTCACCACCACACTTGGCACCCTTACCGGAACAGGACGACCCTCTATTATGGAAGGTCAGAGTAAGCCTGTTTTAAACTCCAGATATGGTAGTCCCTCGAGCTCGCACAGATGCCCTCAGCAAGTCAACCTCTCCTTCTGCTGCTTTCCAATATGGCAGTTCTTAGATGTGATGACCGCATTCGTTTTCTTTTTTAGGCTTTCATCCTTTTACTTTCACCTGTAACCCTGCCAGTAAGTCTGCCCTGCAGATGTAGCAGTTAGAAGGTTGAGGCAAACCATTTAACACTGAGAGGGCCCCCAGTACCATATCTGGAGTTTATACCATCCATCCACCTTCCATAATAGAGGGTCGTCTGTTCCGGTAAGGGTGCCAAGTGTGGTGGTGACACTGGTGATGGGCTGCACTCCAACTGATACTCACAGCTTATGAGTGTGAATACTTATTTCCTTCAGCACATAGTTGGACTTTGCGCTGCAGTATAGTAGCACTTTATATTTATTGGTTATACCGGACTTGTCTGTCAGCTGCATAACGTTGTCCAGCATATACCAAGGACTCTAGCGCAGGATTGTGTTTTTTGGTTAACATACTATGGAACATAGCAAGCTAAAATAGGGGTAGGAATAAAATAACACCACCACGCTCTAAATGAAATGGTCAGTGACAAACTTAGAGGCGCATGCTGTAGTAATCACAAAGGCCCCAAAAGAAAGAAGACATCCACCAAATTAAGGTTAACCAAGGTATTAGAAGAGGCCTAACTGGCAGCCTTACAGGTATCTTCTGTGGAAGGTTTGGATTTAGGCTAATACTATTTATTGGCTGACAAAAAGACTAGTGCGAGCTTATGGGGCATACTGGCCTCTTCTTCGGGCATATGAAATGATAGTAAGAAACATGCATTTTATGGTATTGGGTGCCAAATTAAATAGGATAAATAGATATGGATGAATGTTCCCAATGAGACTGAGCAGCTATCCTGTCACACCTACGTGACAAGTGTGCATAGTCTGAGTTTTTGTCATGTTTCTGGTGTGGAGATGTGCCTCTATTTTTGTTGATGGCTAATGCAGTACAATACTCAGCTGCAGGCATCCCCTCTAGAAAGCCTGGCATACAATGGCCACAAAATCACCACACTCCTTGTAGAATGAGCCTTCACTTTCACCTCACCAGAGGGGACATCCCAATAAAGAATAAGCCTCCTGGATTAATATAACTAGCTGTGGCGAGATTTTTCATGTAGCTGCTGATCCTTTCTTCAGACTCTTTGGGCAGAAAGATTTCCTGCTGTTTGAAAATAGTTGATTCTCTGTAGGTAAATTGAGATCAGTGAGTCTTAATACAAGGGATTCACACCAGCCAGACTCCATAGAATGGGCGGCTTGGCTGACCCACTGTGTTGTAGATGCAGACAGACAACGGGTGATCTCATACATCTCCTATGGCGTTGCTCGAAATTACACTGATATTGGCGAGAGGTGATATCTACTATTAATATGGTCTTCCAGGTGAACGTTCCCCTTAGTCCCATGCAGTGTTTGCCAGGGATTTTGGAGGAGGACATACAGGATGAGACGTCTAGGACAGCGGTCTCCAGGGCCCTGTCTCAGGCCAGGAAAGTTCTCCTCTTAAACTGGAAATCTGCTACTCCCCCTTGCACTAAAACATGGGTGACTCACATGGGTAGCACATTGAGAATGGAAAAGTATATATACCAGCATAGGGGTTGAGTACACAAATTTGAGAAATTAGGGTCTCCAAAGGCTGGTAATACTCAATTTTGATGAAATGGTCTAAATACTTTGGGTAGGTTTTTTTTTTGGGGGGGGGGGGGGGGGAGGGGTTAGATGTAAAATAACCTTGTCCTGGAAAGCTTGACAAAATGGGTACTTGATAGAAAATGCTCTCAACTCTTGCCGGTGCAATGGTGGTAAAAAAAAAAAATGTTTAGTGTCAGGTGCCATATCCATTATGAATCCACCAACAGATTCTTCCAACCTGGGAGGTAGCATGCCAACAAAGCTAGAATATGTCCATCTGCTCATTGGAAAATATCCACAGAATAGGAAGACGTGTTGTCCAGTGTTGCCAATCGCCCGTATTTTTACTGACAGCCCATAAAAATAGTGAACTTTTCCGCTTGTCCTTAAATGTCCATAGCAGCTAAAAAGTGCCAGTAAAAAAATGGCTGTGATCGGCTCGATTTGGAACTGTGTATGCGCAGTTCCCAGAGATAACCGAGAGCCAGCTGCCCAAGATGATCCGATCAGTTCTGTACTCTGCAGTTGCGACAATTGCTCCACCCACCACCTCCTCTCAGCCAATTGGCATTTAGAACTGTGTAGCCGGCCCCTCCTTCAGAAGCCCGCCACATTTGACAAGACAAGAAGATACAGGCAGCTGAAAGTGTGGCTGGCTGTAGAGTATTGAGGCGGTCAGGAGGAGTCTGCTCTATCTGTTCCCTTCCGTGTGCTTTACCATGGCATTACCAGTCAGACCCATAATTTCTATCATTACTTTGTCTCTTAACACATAACTGACTGTGTGTGTGTGAAGTTTAGTCATCAGGTAAACAAACAGACTTGAAGCCTCGGCATTTGGCAGATGTGGGCTGGCACGGCAATGGGAAGCAGGAAACAGCAGTCTCTTGATTCTGTTTGCTGGGCACGCTGAGTCTCTTTCTGTGGTACCAGAGCAGTCTGCCCGTCTCTCTGGCAGAATGTGCAAGGTAATGTGGATCTATCTCTCTGTGGGGGTCACTGAATAATGTGGAGCTGTCTCTCTGTGGGGTCACTGAGTAATGTGGAGCTGTCTCTCTCTGGGGTCACTGAGTAATGTGGAGCTGTCTCTCTCTGGGGTCACTGAGTAATGTGGAACTGTCTCTCTGTGGGGTCACTGAGTAATGTGGAGCTGTCTCTCTCTGGGGTCACTGAGTAATGTGGAACTGTCTCCATGTGGTGTCACTGGGTAATGTGGAGCTGTCTCTCTCTGGGGTCACTGAGTAATGTGGAGCTGTCTCTCTCTGGGGTCACTGAGTAATGTGGAACTGTCTCCATGTGGTGTCACTGGGTAATGTGGAGCTGTCTCTCTGTGGGGTCACTGAGTAATGTGGAGCTGTCTCTCTCTGGGGTCACTGAGTAATGTGGAGCTGTCTCTCTCTGGGGTCACTGAGTAATGTGGAGCTGTCTCTCTCTGGGGTCACTGAGTAATGTTGAGCTGTCTCCATGTGGGGTCACTGAGTAATGTGGAGCTGTCTCTCTGTGGGGTCACTGAGTACTGTGGAGTTGTCTCTCTGTGGGGTCACTGAGTACTGTGGAGCTGTCTCTCTGTGGGGTCACTGAGTACTGTGGAGCTGTCTCTCTGTGGGGTCACTGAGTAATGTGGAGCTGTCTCCATGATGGGTCACTGAGTAATGTGGAGCTGTCTCTCTGTGGGGTCACTGAGTAATGTGGAGCTGTCTCTCTCTGGGGTCACTGAGTAATGTGGAGCTGTCTCTCTCTGGGGTCACTGAGTAATGTTGAGCTGTCTCCATGTGGGGTCACTGAGTAATGTGGAGCTGTCTCTCTCTGGGGTCACTGAGTAATGTGGAGCTGTCTCTCTCTGGGGTCACTGAGTAATG
>BLSH010094785.1:1612955-1648175 GCA_018402905.1 Glandirana rugosa
TGACAAACATCCACGAACAACCTAACTTATAGCCGAATAGTCCGTGTAAGTCCCGATATTTTTTAACACGGACAGACGTGTGACAGAGTCTTACGTCATTTGACATAAAAACAACTTTTACCGAGGTCGAGCCAAAGCATGGGTACCTTCGTGGTGGAGACTGTAAACAGGTTATTAGTATCTCCGGTGATGCTAATCAGAGGGTATAACCGGTCTTACGGAATCTCCCCCAGTAGGGTAAGTTATTTTATTCCAAATGACATACGTCTCTGTCACACGTCTGTCCACGGTAAAAGAACATCGAAAATAGGAACTACAATACCTACAGCATCCAGCCCATTCAACTGTCAGCCAAGGATGAGGGTCTGGTATGGATTTAAGGGGGGGGGGGCACACTTTTTACCTTTTTTATTTTTTTTTGCATGATGTCCTTAAAATTCCTAAATCCTTATCGGATCTGAAAGGTCCGGTCTACACGTTTCCTTTTTTTTTTTTTTTTTGCATGGGGTCCCTTCTGACATCCATAACATCAAGGATAAAAGCTACAAGAAAATGGCACCTGTCTGCACACTGTCTCTGCATACAGTAAACCTTATTTTATTGAATGGGATGACCCCCTCTAAGGCATTCTGGCCAATATGGGAGACTAATCGTAGTGGCCTCTATGATTATTGGACAAATGTCAGAGGTGGTGCTTCCATGGGTACGAAACCGAGCTGGAGCCATTTTCAACAAAAATACAGTTTACTGCATTCTGAGACAGTGTGCAGACAGGCACAATTTTTTATAGCCCTGAATGTGCCTGATAAGCCGATATTCAATCCAACAAGCACCTACAAACAGTAAGGCAAGTGGGCTGGGATAACAGGATTGTAGCATTAGAGTGGTATCATCTTTATTTGATTTTGGTCTACTTATCAAAGATAAGGGTCTATATGTATTTAAGGGAACCCCATGAGTTTATTTTGCTTTAACATCTGTAACGGATCTTCATCTTGGATAATTAAGGAAATCTCTAGTTTCTTTGTTTATAAATGTTCGTTTTGCTGCCTTAGGCTGTATACATTGTACAGTTGCACCTCTTCACAGGCAGATTAGCGGCATCCCCCATGCATGTTAATTAAAGGAATTTTGCAATTTTAACTTTTCACTTGTTAAACATGTTGCTCCCTGTCAATGGACTTCACAACATTTTTTTTAGCTTTGGTACAGGTCCTTCATGGAAGTGCCTAGCCCCCCTCATGCCACTTGTTTGAAAATCTCTTGCCTGTTAGCCAAGAAAATCATTATGACTGATTTCTAAAATTTGGCTCTTACTGACTTCGATGGGGTTCAGATTTGGCATCCAAATTTTGGTAAAATGTGCCGACCCGCCAAGAACCGAATCCAAATGTGTCGGGCTAGAGACCACATGTCAGGAAAGATGCCAGTGGGTTATTTGCGTACTAAGGTACATAAATTCATTGACTGCATAATTGAAATATCAGCTTGTTCTACTGTCCCCAGTTAAATGCTCAGCACAGGGACTACTTCAAAAGCCTTCAACTTAGGGGGAACAAACAGGTTATAATCTATATTTACATTATTTATCAAGTCTGTGTCCTGTCTTAAACTATCCAATCTGTCAGAATGGAGGAATAGGAGGCTTCAAGGGTGAAATACACTCAAGACTTTTGCTCTATGTTTCGGTATGTGGCAATAAATGAGTTAAACATTCCCCTGAGCCCAGTATCCTGTTTGCAGTTCTTGTATTTGTGGTCAATTTGCAGGGAGAACGACTCTTTGCTGCACAGAGGAGAAAGGTGATAAATGTTGACATCCAGAATAAGGTTGAATATATTTTAAACAAAAAGAAATGATGCAGTAATAGGTTTGGATCCTTGAGTTACTAGAGCACACCAAGCTTTGCATCTATAGCAGAGAGAGATCACAAGCAATATACACATAATACAGAGTCATTAGCATCAGGATAGAAAGAGTAGGCATGTATAGGACCACAGAGACCTTAGGATCAGAGGGATTTAATAAATTAAAGGGCCAATCTTATTGTACAGCACAATAGACCCAGAACAATTATTATTTGGGAGGGTTATATGTATAGACTCAAACAAGCCTATATTACTGATGTGACATGACTTAGGGGTGTATTTAGCAATAATTCACTGGAGCAATTCAGCCAGTGAAAAATAGCTAAGCTCAACCAAGTAAGATTCAACAGGATTCACCCAACATTTTCTCTCAGTATTCATCCCATGTATTGTATGACATTCACTGGGCAATTTGTGTTAGTTCAGATCTTGTCAGAACTAATCTTGAGAGTACAGTAGCAGCTATTTTTGACAAATCTTTGTGAGAATGTTTTGTGCAAATCCTTTGTAAATAAGAGGAACATCCTTTTGTTTGCCTACATGCTTTCCTTGGTGTTGAAAAAAAAAAAAAAGGTGCTTTCCCCCCACAAACCATATACCACTCATTGGACACTAGACATGTGCAATTCATTTCATTTCAAATTAGTTTTTCGTCAAATTCGGCATGTTCCTTAATTCAGAAAAATCAGAATTAATGAAAAATCATTTGATGGATTTTTCAGAAAACAAATTTTTGAAAAGAATGAAAATTTGAAAGAACGAAAATCCGAAAATTAGTAAGAAAATTCAAAAATCCGAAAGAACAAAAAACATTCAGATAATTTCTACTGTAATTAAATTATTATGTTTATTAACTATTATTATAGTTTTTTTTATTATTATTATTTATTAAATATAATAATAATAATTAAAACTATAATAATAGTTATAAACTATTAAATTATAGGTATTGGAATTTTGTTGCAAATTTGGCTCTTAGTGAACGTAACAAATTATTAACCATTATTATAGTTTTTTAAATTATTATTCATGAATAATAATAATAATGATAAAAACTATAAAAATAGTTATAAACTATTAAATTATAGGTATTGGAATTTTCTTTCAAACTTGGCTGCCTGTTAGTGAACGTAATGAATACGAATGTATCCAAATTTTTTCTGAATTAAGAATTACCAAAATAACTAATACCTCATCTATACGAATGGAACGTACCCAATTCAAATTTTTCCGAATTTATGAATTACCGGAATAACGAATACCGCATCTATATCAACGGAACGTTCGGAATTCGAATATTTACGAATTTATTAGAAATAACAAATTTCAATCATAATGAATGATCCGAAAAATGCAAAAATAACTGCTAAAACTGAAACAAAAAAACTAATTTTTCGGCAGTGCACATGTCTATTGGACACCATTAGGCACCTCCGCCCCTCTTTAGCAAATTCACTGTGCCATTGTTTTCATGTTCTACAATATACTATATGGGGGTCCCTCCCCTAGCAGTTTAGCCTTTATTATGACTTGCTTCTCATGACCCGTAATTCATTTTTTCTGGTTCTTGAACCATTTGGGTGCACTCTAAGGAGATGTACTCAACCTTGCTGATTTTTATTGTTATGTTTCTACATATGTTTTCAATCTATAAACTACTCCTGTTCAATGCTGTACTATTTGTCATTCTCAAACACCTCTAATAAACAAACAATATACTTAAAAAATCAAACCATTTCAGCATACCAGTCATGTAGGCTGGTAACCCCACAGCAAAGTAGTGGTGAGCATGCAGCTCACATTCACTTCAGCATGTGCAGGTACTTTGAGAGGGGTTCCCCAAAACACCAGCGTCTCCATGCTGGCAGGTATCAGGATAAACCTACCTGCACCTCATTGGGCACAAATAGTTGTTTTCCTCCACCCTGGTGAACTAGTTTCAGAGATCCTCTAACCCTAACCAGACAACCAGTTCATGCAGGTTAAAAAGAAAGTTAAAAAAAAAAAGACACAAGCGAACTTTCAAAGTGAACTGCTAAACAGACCTCTCTCATTAAACACTGTCTCTCATCAAGTCGTAGTCAACTCTGCCTGGTCCGTATTTCTCTAGTTTCTATCCCACTGCCTCCACCCACTAACTCATTTGATAAATGCAATTCATGATGAGACCTTCACTGTCCCGATTCCTTCCCTGCTTAATATATTATGTCTACTGCCACATTTAATACTTTCCTCTTTTGTCCCTATTACTACAGAGGAAGTTGCCAAACTTTTCCCAGATGGCCACCCAACCAACTGCCCCTGTACCCTGTTCCCTCACAACTACTCGAGTCACCCTTCTGCTCTGTTCTTTGCTTTCTAATTCATATTTCAATCTCTCTCTATACTAGCATCTTCCCTTCTCTTTAAAACATGCACTGGTAACACTTGTAATTAAAAAGCCCTCACTGGTGAACCTCAGCAGTCTGAATAACTTAAGATAGATCTTCTTGTTCCCATTCAAAATTCTAGAATGCTCGGTCTGTATCCCTTTAAACCACTACCTTACTGACAACAAAGTTCTTGACCCCCTATGGACTGGCTTTCACCTGAAACACCCCACAGAAACCTACCCTACTACCAGCACACTAACAAGCTACTATCTGCTTTAACCAATGGGCAATACTTTATACTCATACTGTTAGACCTTTCTGCTGTCTTTGATACAGGCAACCACCTTACAACTCCTCCCTTCAAAAAACACCACTCTTGATCTCCAGGGCTCTAGTTCGCCTCCTACTTAGCTAAGTGTTCCTACATATCATATAGTTACCTACAATGCCATCTTCTTCTCTTCTCTTCCTCTTTCCACAGGGATCACCTAAGGCTCTATCCTTTCTACTCTCTATCTATTCTTCCTTCCTTGGGCAGCTGATAACCTCATATGGCTTCCATACCCATATCTATTCTAATGACACCTAAATCTATCTCTCTACACCTTACCTCAACCCACTGTTTCCTTGTGCATCACTAATGCACTAACTGACAGCGGTATGGATTTCACACCACTTTCTATCTTTCTGAAAGAGTGAGCTAATTATATTCCCTGCTTACCACATCACCCTCCCCTCCATGGGCCCCATTCCCGGTCTTTTCCAGCAAGATCAATAACACAACTATCAGTCTGTCACGTACCTGGTGATGGCGTTTGGCTTATGCAGGGGTAACTTCTCTTGCGACCCTGATTCGCGAACCCCCGGTAGAGCAAACAGGAGGTTCGGGAGTGAGGATGGCACGAGGGTTGAGCTGGTCACCGGTGACAACTGAAGTAGATCCTTCAGTCTCATGCTACTTGTAAAGCGGTAGTGCAGGCTGGGTCGGCAATGGGCTGGCGGTGCAGTACAAGGGAGCAGGCAAAAGGGTAGTCAGGTACAAGCAGAGTTTGTTAGCGAGCAGGCAGCGGAGGTACAAGGGAGCAGGCAGAAGAGTGGTCGTGGAAGCCGGGGTCGGTGCAGGCAGAGATCAGAGCGGGATAAAGACACTCCGGGTCACAGGCACAGATATCAGATAATAAGCTCGCACAAACGCTGTAGAATGGACAGCATCCGCTGCAGGGAGCTGTCTAGATAAAGACTGTTTTGGCGCCATTGGCGCGCACACGCTAGATGTAATACTTGACTCCAAGCTCTCTTTTCAGCCTCAAATCCAATAACTGTCCAAATTAAGCTGCCTTTACCTCCAAATCTTTTTCAAATTTCGTGCCTTCTTCCAATGACGATACCAAAGCTACGAATTGAGTTTCTCATTATCTTTTACCTTGACGACTGCAACTCTCTCCTTTTTGGCCTACATCTACACAGACTATCTCTTCTTCAATATATTATGAATACTGCTGCCAGACTCATCCACCTTCCCAACCATTAAGTGTCCACCACCTGTCTCTGAAAATCCCTCCACTGGCTTCCACTCGTCCAACAAATAAAAATCAAAACCCTATTATCATATGACGTCATCCACAAGTCTGCCTCAAGTTAAATTGCCAAACTTGTCTCTAAATAGCACCCAAACCATCCTCTTTGCCTAGAGCTCCACAACTACTACAGTTGTGCTACTACTAGTCTCCTCTGCTTTTCTTTTTCTTTTTTGTTACACAGTATATGCTTATGAACACCACCATATTATTTGGTATGCTTCATCTCATACTTGCCCAGTTCTTCTGTTATGCACTGCTACGACTTAAACTATGGATTTTTCAATTGTACATTGGACCATGGGGTCTTTGATCAGTATTGAGAACATGTATGTAACCCCATTTCAAGTACATGGGCACACTTAGATGATTTATAGTGCTTTCAAGGGTGATTCACTTCCAGCTTTGTATGTGGGGTTAATCCTTTCAGACTTAGTTGTTACTTTAAGAGGACACTTTGAATACAATGTACTGTTTACATGGGAACTCTAGAAATCCCTGGCAGGCTTGAGATCATATGCGATTTCCTTGTTGATTGTTTGCATACCAGTCAATCGGAGCACTTATATTGATCTTTTTGAAAGTTTCATGCCAAATGAGAGGGTAGGCTTTCATTTCAAAATGTCTGTTGTGCCAAAAGTGATTTGACAGGTTGCAATGATTTATACCTAAAGGTTATATGTATTTCATAATGGCATTTCCTTGCAGATTCCACTATTGATTCAGTAATAAAAAGCTCATGCACAATAGCACTATACTGAGGATCAATATATTAATAGGTCATGTGATAGACATAGTTTGATATGTTTAAAGAAACACAAGACTGCTACCGTTAGTTATTGCTCTCCTGGTAGTATTTTTAAACGCAAGTGTTTGCTTTTTTAGGCAGCCTTTTAAAAAAACGTGTGTCCAGCAACAATCCTCCTGACAAGCCCAATAAATTAAAAAGCAGAGAAACATGTCAAATTTTTAGGGCAATAACCTTGTGTTAACTATACTAGGTTCTTCTTTAGATTTCATTGCAGCAGAGGTAGAGAGAACACAAAGTTAGGGGCTCACTGAATTTTTGGCAGACCAACTTCTATTTTTATGTACTTGCAGCATTTTTAAAGAGTTAAAATATGTCGAACAACAAATACACTTACCTATCAGTTAACTAACCTGTGGCATTAAACAAATGACAGTTACATATAATACAAATACAACTGAAAGTAAAGCTAACCCGGAATATTTCCAGTGTAACAAAAGTGCTGATGCCTAGGGACCCTAAAGCGGCGACACATTCCTCTATCCTTTTTCAAATTAGTCCCTGTGACCACTGGATCCTCCTAGATTCTAGGCCAAGTATATACATGGGACCTCAGACTAAATGGAGATTAAGCTCCACCTTTCTTTGATTGTAGCCAAGACTCTGTCATTCAACTGTCAAGAGCTAAAGCCTCTGTTGGCTAGTTAAAGTGACATTAACCACTTCAGCCCCGGAAGGATTTCCCATGTTAGCACCAGAGCACTTTTTGAGATTCGGCACTGCGTCACTTTAACTGACAATTGCGCGGTCGTGCGATGTTGCACCAAAACTAAATTTGCGTCCTTTTTTTCCCACAAATAGAGCTTTCTTTTGGTGGTATTTGATTACCTCTGCGTCATTTCTGATCACCGATATAAACAAAAATATGTGACAATTTTGCAAAAAAAACAATATTTCTTACTTTTTGCTAAAATACAAATAAAAAAAAAATATAAAAAAACTAATTTATTCATCGATTTATATTCTTCCTCATATTTTTGGTAAAAAAAAAAATCGCAATTGGCATTTATTGATTGGTTTGCGCAAAAGTTGCCACATTTACAAAGCATGAGAATTAATTTCTGGCATTTTTACCATTTTTTTTTTTTTTTTTTGCTGGTAATGGCGGCGATCGGCATTTTTTATCAGGACTTTGATATTGGGGCGGACATGTCGGACATTTTTGACACTTTTTTGGGACCAATGGCATTTATACAGCGATCAGAAATTTAAATACCCATTGATTACTGTATAAATGTCATTGGTAGTGAAGGGGTTCACCTGCAGGGGACAGTGAAGGGGTTAACTGCGTTCCCTGGGCGTGTTCTAACTGTGCGGGGGCTGGGCTACCATGGGCATAAGAGATCGAACTGATCCCAGTGACAGGGATTAGTAGATCTTTTAAATGCCCACTGACAGAGCGGGGAACCACCGTGTTTACATTGGCGGTTCCCTGTGCTTTCTCTCTGCCAGGTCATCGCGGCTCACCGGTGGACATCAGGTCCGCCCGAGCCGTGGGCACACTCCTGCAGAGTGTGATGGGCACGAGAGCCTGCCGCCGCTGTCGTGCTCCCGCCCTCTAGCTGCGCACATGAGAGCTATGCCGTTTATAGATGTCGATTTGCGGAATAGAGCCACACTGCAGCAGTAAATGTACGCGAGGCATTCGGGAACCGGTTAAAGGTTCATTTTTTTAAATAATAACAAACGTCATACTTACTTGCTCTGTGTAGTGGTTTTGCACAGAGCAGGCTTAATCCTCCTCTTTTTGGGTCCCCAGTTTGGCGCTCTTGGTTGGCTCCCCCTCCTCAGCTAGTGCCCCCAATAGAAAGATATTGCTCTGGGGGCACTGGTGCGTGCACACACCCGAGCCCCGCTCTCTCCGCATTGGCTCACTGGCTATGATTGAAAATCAACTGGTAAACCACATATCTCTCATCTTCGTTTAAATAGGCTGAAGCACTTGTTTTATTCACTCCAGTTAGTGGATGTTGGGTTCATTATGCATCCTTTGTAAGGATTTCACGTGCCATACAGCTATAGTACTTATAATACGTATAGCAGGATAGACTACTTTTTAAAGTGGTTGTCAACTCGTGACAACCACTTTAACCTACAGGTAGGCCTATGATGATGCTTACCTGTAGGTGCCCTGCATATCTCCTAAACCTGTACTGTTCAGGAGATATGCAATCTAATAGCTGTGCTGATATCATTTCGGCACATGCCTCCGTGCTGTTTCTTCACTGTGATCGTGCTGTGACGGGCAGCTCCCGCGTGCATGCGCGGGAGTGACATCACGCGACTCCGGTCAGTCACAGAGCCGGAGATCGCAGCCCCAGAAGGAATAGGGGCTGGAGATGGACGCGGCTAGCACAGGGGACATCGCTGAATGTCGCTGGCTTCGTTTGCAGGTAAGTGGCACATAATGGGCTACTATGCAATGCATATAGCCCATTATGCTTCTACTTTACAGGGGGATGTAGAGGAAGTAAACCCCATCTGGGTTTACTTCCTCTTTAATTTCTCATTGTTTATTGAATTGGGAACCATACTGTGGTCTGGGATAGGTGTACATATGTGATTGGATCATTTCCCACTATAAAACTCCCTAATACTTTGTAAATCGAAACCCACTTGGAGATTAAATGAGAATCTCTTAAAGGATCCTTTGACTAGAGAAATCTATAGTGGAGGTAGTTTCAGCTTTCTTTACCAATCACAAAGATGATACAACGGCACCTACTATAAAGTGGGAGGCACTGAAGTGTGTTGAGGGTAGTCTTTATCTCTCACAGCACTAGATTGAAGAGAGAATAAGTCTACTATGACCAGGGGAGGGCTGGCAGCCTTAGGCCTGGGGGGCAAGTCCAGTAATGTGGCCCACTGAACTACCGAATCAGCTCACCATCCATGCCCACCTGGTTTTAGAACAGATATTGATGTTATGAAGCAAGACAAATATGATACAATGTGGTAACGTAATTTAATGTTAATAGCAACAAAGGAGGTGCAGCCTCATCAGTGCCCATCAATGCAGCCTGATCAGTGCCTATCAATGCAGCCTCATCAGTGCCCTGCAGCCTCATCAGTGCCCATCAATGCAGCCTCACCAGTGCCCATCCAATGCAGCCTGCAATGCAGAAAGAGGAGAGCCGCCGGATTACAAAGAGCGGGGATCTCCTGCTTACCTGGCGCGGACGATGTCATATGGATTCCTACCTCCTGGATTGGCTCCTATAATAGACATCATCCATGGTAGGGCCAGCCCTGGGCACCCCCCTCTGCTTGCAGTTAGTTGACAGCCATGCCCCTGGCCCCTACTTCCTTCACAAAAAGAGAATATTGTCAGCGGGCAACGGCCGCCGGCCATTTTGATTGGAAGTTGGGGTGGCCTGGGGGGCAATTTCCACCCTGCCCCCTGGCCCATCCCTCCCCTGACTATGACCTCCCTACTTAAGGAGATCCATGAATTAGAACTGAAACATAAACTAAGTGCAGAGGCCTCTACTTTTCCATCTCTACAACTTTTCAACCTCTTCAACAAAAGAGAGCTGAATTGCGCTCCCTGCTTGACCAAGATTTCCTGAAACATAGAGAATGTGCACAACAGGTTCTTTATGAACATGGAAATAAGTGTAGTAAAGCCCTAGCAGGTTTGATTTCTAAAAAACATGCTGGTTGTTATATTTCAAAGGTGTGTTGTCCTCTGCAAGGCCTTGTATATGCCACTGAACAAATAGCTTCGACTTTCCATTCATTCTACAATCTAAGGGATACAACTGTATCTACATCGGATAGCTTTAGCCACTCCCAACTCTATGACTATATTCAAAGCTCTGCCTTACCCTGTCTAACAGAAGAGAAGGCGAAGAGTTTCTTGACCCCTTTTTCAATAGAAGAAGTCATTCAGCCGATAAAAACTTTAAAACCAGGCAAATGCCCTGGACCTGATGGGCTTTTGAATGCTTTTATAAACAATTTGGTAACATCCTCACTCCCACTCTCTGCAATCCTTATAACGAAACTAAGCCAGATTACCCATTCACCAAGCAAACGCAGGAGGCCCAAATTATTCTTATAAAAAAAGCAGAAAAGGATCCTACTCAGTGTTCTAGCTGTAGGCCCATTACCTTGATAAATGTGGACCTAAATTTTTTTGCTAAAATTTGGCTGTGCGCCTACAAACTGTGATCCCCTCCCTAATAAGCTTAGATCAGGTGGGATTTGTCTCAAATAGGGAAGCCCGTGACAATATCTTAAAGGCAAGCTTCTTGATACACCATGCCCGAAAAACCAAGAGCCCATTTTGTCTTCTATCTTTAGATGCAGTGAAGGCCTTTGATCGCCTGGGCTGGAGGTTTTTGGTAGGATTCCTGAAACAAGTAGCTCTCCCAAAAGAATTCACATAAAATATAATGGCTCTATATACTGCCCAATCCGCTAGGATTAGGGTTAATGGGACACTGTCTCGACCCCAGACATGTCAGTGATGCCCGTTACTTCTACATTCTGGCAATGGAACATCTGAAAGTGGCTTTACGGTCTAATCCCTCTATTCAGGGGGTTCAGGTGGGCAATAGTTCTTATAAATTGAGCATTTCTACAATGATTTACTCATATACATATCTAAACCAAGAATAGCCTTTCCAAACAGTCTGTAGGAATTTGAACAATTTGGACGTAAACGTAACAAAATCTTGGTGTCTTAACCACTTGCTTACTGGACACTTAAACCCCCCTCCTGCCTCAGCTTTCAGCGCTGTCACACTTTGAATGACAATTGGGTGGTCATGCTACACTGTATCCAAATTAAGATTTTATCATTTTTTCACACAGAGTTTTCTTTTGATGGTATTTAATCACTGCTGTTTTTTTTATTTTTTGCAGAAAAAAAACGAAAAAAAGACCAAAAATTTAGAAAAAAAAACAGTTTCATAGTTTGTTATGAAATTTTGAAAACAGGTATTTTTTCTCCTTCATTAATGTGCACTGATGAGGCAGCACTGATGGGCACTGATGGACACCGATAGACTGCTCTGATTGGCACTGATAGGCTGCATTGATGGGCACTGATAGGCTGCTTTGATGGGCACTGATAGGTTACACTGATGGGCACTGATAGGTGGCACTGGTGGGGACTGATTAGGTGGCACTGGTGGGCACTGGTGGGTGGCACAGGTGGGTGGTACTGATGGGTGGCACTGATAACCGGCACTGAGAAGTGGCACTGAGGGGCACTGGTAGGCCCTGGTAGTGACACTGATGTGCAGCACTGATAGGTGGCACTGATAATGAGGCACTGATGGGCCCTGATTGGCAGCACCGATGGTCATTGATAGGTGGCACTGGTGGGCATTGATAGGTGGCACTGGTGGACACTGATACATAGGACACTGATAGGTGGCACTGGTGGGTACTGGTAGGCTGCACTGATGTGCACCTCTAGGTGGCACTGGTGGGCACTTTCAGCGTGAGGGAAAAAAAAGCAGATTACCGATCTTTTGTTTACATCATGTGATCAACTGTCATTGTCTGACAGCTAATCACATGATAAGGGGCCGGGATCGGCCCCTTACAATGATCTGTGATCATAGGCTCGGTGATCACAGAGCTTGTCGCGAACGACCAGCAGGGGGCACGAGGGCAGCTTGTGAATGGGAGGATGTCCATGGACATCCTCCCGGCAATTCAGGTACGCTCTGTAGCTATAGCACGGATGGGAAGTGGTTAATATCACACTTCCGTTAATTAAAAAAAAAATGTTCCAATACTTAGCTCCGGTGGGTTGCATGCCCTGCGGCTTGTGCGGGGTGTCTGGTGTCCTGCATACTGCAAGCATGGCTGTGTAAATGTAACAGGCAGCCAGCGGTGAGAGATGCCAACTGCCTCACACATACACAGTGCAGAGTGGCTTGCGGCTGAGCCTGCCTCCTCCTCAGCTACCTATGCTGCTTTCCTATACACAGGAGAGGGAGGCGGGGAGGAGTCATGGCTGGGGGGCAAGATAGCAATTGATCCCCGGCCATTCTGATGCATGAATATGGCCACAGACAGGCCCCCCCCCAGGTACCTGTACAGTTCCGGACAGGACAGGCCAGCTCCCTAACTCTCTTCCCGCTCACCTCCTTGTCCATCAAGGAGAGCTCTGCCCACTGATTGCTGGACTCAAGAGTCAGCCTGCTGTCAGCCTGATGGTACCTCAATGGGAGTCTCATGTGGCCAGAGGGAGAAAGGCAGTCAGTGGGGAGTGTAAAGAGTAAAGGGGGGAAAAATTGGGGGGTGTAAGAGTAAAGGGGGAATTCTGGTTAAGAAGAGGAATGGGTGGATCTATACTTTGCCCTACTGACCCCTGGTCCTCCGTCCTGCTGACCCCTGTACCCTGCTCTACTGACCCCCGGTCCTCCATCCTGCTGACCCCTGTACCCTGCTCTACTGACCCCCAGTCCTCCGTCCCACTGTCCCTTGTACCCTGCTCTACTGAAACCCGGTCCTCCATCCTGTTGATCCCTGTACCCTGCTCTACTGACCCCCCTTTCATTTGTCCTGCTGACCCCTGTACCCTGCCCTACTTGCCCCCTTTTCTCCGTCCTGTTGACCCGGATACTCTGCTCTAATGACCCCCAGTCCTCCGTCCTGATGATCCCTATACCCTGCTATACTAACCCCCTTTCCTCCGTCCTGCTGACCCCTGAAGCCTGCTCTACTGACCCCTCTTTCCTCTGTCCTGCTGACCCCTGTACTCTGCCCTACT
Organism: Glandirana rugosa; assembly: GCA_018402905.1. Classification (NCBI taxonomy): domain Eukaryota; kingdom Metazoa; phylum Chordata; class Amphibia; order Anura; family Ranidae; genus Glandirana; species Glandirana rugosa. The sequence continues at coordinate 1,626,314 of BLSH010094785.1, forward strand.
GACCCCTGGTCCTCTGTTCTGTTGACCCCTGTACCCTGCCCTTCTGACCCCCAGTCCTCCGTCCTGCTTACCACTGTACCCTGCCCTACTGACTCACCTTTCCTCCTTCCTGCTGAGCCCTGTACCCTGCTCTACTGATCCCCAGTCTTCTGTCCTGCTGACTCTTGTACCCTGCTCTACTGACCCCCTGGTCTTCTGTCCTGCTGACCCCTGTATGCTACCCTACTGACCCCTTGTCTTCCATCTTGCTGACCCCTGTACCTAGCTCTATTGACCCCCTGTCTTCCATCCTACTGACCTCTGTACCCTGCCTTACTGACCCCCTTTCTTCTGTCCTGCTGACCCTGGTACGCTAACTTACTGACCCCCTGTCTTCCATCCTTCTGACCCCTGTAGCCTGCTCTACTGACCCCCCTTTCCTCTGTCCTGCTGAATCCTGTACCCTGCCCTACTGACCCCGTTCCTCTGTCCTGCTGACCCCTGTACGCTACCCTACTGACCCCGTTTTCCATCCTGTTACATAGTTACATAGTTAGTCAGGTTGAAAAAAGACACATGTCCATCTGGATCAACTTTACCTAAAAATGTTAGTACCCAGTAATTTTATTTACATTAAGGAACGAATCCAGGCCTTTTTTAAAGCAATCTACTGTGCTGGCCAAAACCACCTTTGGAGGGAGTCTATTCCACATTTTCACAGCTCTATCTGTGAAGAAACCTTTTTTCCTCTAGACATAAAGAGTGACCCCTTGTCCTTTGTGATGACCTTAAAGTGTATAACTCAAAACCAAGTTCACTATATGGACTGTTATGTATTTGTACATTTTGACCATATCCCCCTTAATCTCCTCTTCTCAAGAGAGAATAAATTCAGTTCCTCTAATCTTTCCTCATAGCTGAGCTTCCCCGTGCCTCTTATTAGTTTGTTTGCCCTTCTCTGCACTTTCTCCAGTTCACCAATATCCTTTTTGAGAACTGGTGCCCAAAACTGAACTGCATATTCCAGGTGAGGTCTTACTAGTGATTTGTACAGGGGCAAAATGATGTCTCTATCTCTGGAGTCCATACCTCTCTTAATACAAGAAAGGATTTTGCTTGCTTTGGAAACCGCAGCTTGGCATTGCATGCCATATTAAGCTTATGATCTACCAAAACCCCCAGATCCTTCTCCACTATGGATTTCCCCAGTTGTACTCCCCCTAGTATGTATGTTGCATGCATATTCTTAGCCCCCAAATGCATAACATTACATTTATCAACATTAAACCTCATTTGCCACATAGTCGCCCAATCAAACAGTGCATTGAGGTCTGCTTGTAAGTTGGAGACATCCTGTAAGGACGTTATTCCACTGCATAACTTGGTGTCATCTGCGAACACTGAAATGGTACTTTTAATCCCAGACCCTATATCATTTATAAATATATTGAAAAGTAAGGGTCCCAACACTGAACCTTGGGGTGCACCACTGATAACCTTAGACCATTCAGAATAAGAATCATTAACCACTACTCTCTGAATTCAGTCTTTTAGCCAGTTTTCTATCCATTTACAAACTGATCTTTCCAAGCCTCTAGACTTTACCTTACACATCAGCCGTGTGTGGGGAACGGTGTCAAACACTTTTGCAAAATCCACGTATACCACATACTCAGCCACCCCTCTGTCCAAGGTTTTAATTGCCTCCTCATAAAAAGAAATCAGGTTTGTTTGACAACTTCTGTCTTTCATGAATCCATACTCTCTCTCGTTTAAAACATTTTTTTCCAACAAGAACTCATCTATGTTGTCTTTTATTAAACTCTCCAGTATCTTCCCAGCTATAGAAGTTAAACTAGCAGGTCTATAGTTACTTGGTAAAGACTTTGATCCCTTTTTAAATATGGGCACCACATTGGCCCTATGCTAATCCAGTGGTACTATTCCAGTCATTAAGGAGTCCCTAAAAATGAGATACAATGGCTTTGAAATGACAGAGCTCAATTCTTTTCGGATCCGTGGATGGATGCCATCTGGTCCAGGTGCTTTATCTACCTTTATTCTGTCTAAATACTTCTGGAACATTTCACTTTTGAGCCATTGTGGTTCATTTGGGGCTGTGTCACTACCACCCCCATTATGGACATGAGCTCTCCCATGCTCATTTGTATACACAGAGCTGAAGAATGTATTTAATAGCATTGCCTTCTCTTTGTCCCCAGTCACCCACTCTAGATTATTTTGTAAAGGGCCTACATGCTCAGACCTGACCTTTTTATTATTAATATATTTGAATAATTTTTCGGGGTTTTTCCTACTATCTTTTGCAATCTGCCGTTCATTTTTAATTTTTGCGTCCATGATTTCCTTTTTACACATTCTGTTATATTCTTTGTAACATTTAAAAGGTGATAGTGTTCCTTCATTTTTATATTTTTAAAATGCTCTTTTCTTATCATTTATAACTTTTTTAACTTTGTCCTTAAAGTGGTTGTCAACTTGTGACAGCCACTTTAACCTACAGGTAAACCTATGATAAGTCTTACCTGTAGGTGCCCTGCATATCTCCTAAACCTGTACTGTTCAGGAGATATGCATTGTATTTGCTGTGCCGACATCATGTCGGCACATGCGCAGTGCAGAAACGGCCGCCGTGCCATTCCTCCACATCGACCACGCCCTGAATGGCGGTTCCCGCATGCATGCGCGGGAGTGACGTCACGCGACTCCGGCCAGTCACAGCGCTGGAGTCGCGGCCCAGGAAGGAAGAGGGGCAGAAGATGGATGCGGCCTTGAGCGGGGACATCACTGGACATCGCAGGCTTCGTTTGCAGGTAAGAGGCACATAATGGGCTACAATGCGATGCATAGTAGCCCATTATGATTCTACTTTACAGGGGAATGTAGAGGAAAGTAAACCCTATTTAAGCCTTTTAAACGTATTGCCCATGGGAATATACTTTGCAGTGAGTTCGCATACAGTCTTTTTGAAAAATTCCCATTTCTGTTCTGTGTTCATCAATGCCAATATTCCCTCCTAGTCGAAGTCCTGGAGAACAGCCGTCATCCTTGTAAAATTTGCTCTCTTAAAGTTCAGTGTTTTTACCTTTCCGGTATGTGTTTGTTGCTTGCCGCTTACATTAAATGAAATCATGTTAAGGTCACTGTTACCCAGATGTTCTTTTATATGAATATTGGTAATAAGCTTTGCATGGTTTAAGATTACCAGGTCCCCTGTTGACCCCTGTACCCTGCTCTACTGACCCTCTGTCTTCTGTCCTGCTGACCCCTTTATGCTACCTTACTGACCCCCTATCTTCCGTCCTGCTGATCCCTATACCCTGCTCTACTGACCCCCAGTCCTCTGTCCTGCTGACCCCTATACCCTGTTCTACTAGCCCCCCTTTCCTTCATCCTGCTGACCCCTGTAACCTGCTCTACTGAACCCCCTTTCCTCTGTCCTGCTGACCCCTATACCCTGCCCTACTGACCCTTGGTCCTCTGTTCTGTTGACCCCTGTACCCTGCTCTACTGACCCCCGGTCCTCTGTCCTGCTTACCCCTGTACTCTGCTCCGCTGACTCCCCTTTCCTACATCCTGTTGACCAATGTACCCTGCTCTATTGAACCCTGGTCTTCTGTCCTGCTGACCCCTGTACATTATCCTACTGACTCCCTTTCTTCCATCCTGCTGACCCCTGTACCTTGCTCTGTTGACCCCCTGTCTTCCGTCCTGCTGACTCCTGTACCCTGTCCTACTGACCCCCTGTCTTCTATCCTGCTGAACCCGGTAAGCTACCTTACTGACACCCTGTCTTCCGTCCTACTGACCCCTGTACTCTGCTCTACTGACCCCATCTTCTGTCCTGCTGGCCCCTGTAGCATGCTCTACTGACCCCCTATATTTTGTCCAGCTGACCCCTGGACCCCACCCTACCAACCCCCTGTCTTCCACCCTACTGATTCCCTGTCTTCCGTCCTGCTGACCCCTTTAGCCTGCCCTACTGACCCTTCTTTCCTCTGTCCTGCTGACCCCTGTACCCTGTCCTACTGACCCCCTGTCTTCTGTCCTGCTGACCTCTGTAACCTGCCCTACTGACACCCCCTTCCTCTGTTCTGCTGACCCCTGTACCCTGCCCTACTGACCCCCTGTTTTCTATCCTGCTGACCCCTGTACTCTACCCTACTGACCCCCTTTCTTCCATCCTGCTGACCGCTGTACTCTGCTCTATTGACCTCCTGTCTTCCATCCTTCTGTCTCCTGTACCCTGCCCTACTGACCTCCTGTCTTCTGTCCTGCTGCCCCCAGTATGCTACTGTACTGACCCCCTGTCTTCCGTCCTTCTGACCCTTGTACCCTGCTCTACTGACCCCCTATCTTCCGTCCTGCTGGCCCCTGTAGCCTGCTCTACTGACCCCTGTCTTCCACCCTACTGACTCCCGTCCTGTTGACCCCTTTTTTTTTTAACAGTAAACGTTTTTATTGATTACATTACTGCAAGATACAAGTCAACAGGTTACATGACATTTTGGTCCAACATCAGTCTCCCGTAAAATAGTGACAATACAACTAAGTATTCTCCAGAAAAGGGTAAAGCATACACACAAGTTCCATCGTGAAGGCATCAGCATACCCGTACAGGGGTCCCGACCCATCCAACCTCCTATGAACATTTCTCAATCCAGTCATCCCATATTTTATGAAACTTCTGAGGGCAATTTCTATTTTCATACGTTAGCCTATACAGTGGAAGCACTTTATTTACCGCTTGTATCCAGGACGCTCTCGTGGGAGGCTCCCTTATTTTCCATCGCAATAAAATCTCTCGCCTTGCATAGAAAAGAGCAAAGGAGAGACACAGCTTGCTGTATCTATTCCCTTCCACATCCTCCAAATAACTTAGTAGCATAATCATAGGGTCAAGGGGCAAAACCACCCCCACCACCCCCCCAAGGGTCTCCGCCACTTCCAACCAATATGGTCCCAATTGAGGGCACGTCCAGACCATGTGGAGGAAATCTCCTACAGCCGACAAACATCGAGTGCATTGTGGGCTAGAGGAGGGGTATATGCCGGCCAGCCTCTGGGGAGTATAATAAGCCCTGTGAACAAACTTTAGCTGAATAAACCTGTCTCTGGCCGAGATCATGGTAGGTATGTACGTTGTCAGACAGTCTTCCCATTCCTCCTCCCCCATATCCGGAATGTCTGCCCTCCATCTGTCTCTCGCCCCATAGGGTTTACGGTCCCATTCAACGGTAAGGTAAAGATATATAGTGGAGAGGGGCTTACCCATGGCTCTGGATACCAGAAGCCTCTCTATTGAGTCCGATTCCATAGTAATGCCGTCTGGGAACTGGGCTTGATAAGCATGCCTAAGCTGCCAATACCTGAAAAGGAAGGTACGCGGGAGCCCAAACGTCTGTCCTAGTTCCTGAAAGGATTTCAATCTGCCCCCCTCCGATATGTGTTTCAGAGCTACTATACCCTTCCGCGCCCAAATAGCGGGATCTGGGATTTGGGTGAAGTGAGACAGGTTAGGATTGCCCCATAACGGCGTGTGTGGCGAAATGACATGCTCCCTCTGAATTGGTTTCCTGGCCCGTTCCCAAGCCATAATGGTAGCCCTCATGGGTCCCGTTAATGGGAATGGAGCCCGCCTGCCCCTAAAAACCAGGTTTGACAAGGCTGCATAAGAGCCCAGTACAGCTGCCTCTAGATTTACTGCAGGATTTCCTCTGGGCTGGGAGAACCACCAACGAACAGTCACAAGGACCGCCGCCCAATAATACAACAGGAAATTTGGTAGAGCTAGGCCCCCCTTCGAAAGTGGCAAGTATAGTGTATATCTCGTTACTCTTGGTGTCCTCCCAGCCCAGATAAACGCAGTCACCAAACTTTCCAATCTGCGGAAAAAGGATAGAGGGATATGAATTGGCGTGTTTCTAAAGACGTATAGGAATTTGGGCAAATATATCATCTTCACTAAATTTGTCCGCCCGACCGGGGTAAGTGGGAGTCTTCTCCAGTCAGTACATTTCTTTGCGAACTGTGTCAACACAGGACTCAAATTCCTCTGGAGGTAGTCTGACAGCTTCCCAGTTATTTTAACTCCTAAATAGGTGAATTCATCCGTCCATCTCAGGGGGGCACCCGTGTCCACCCGAGGGACTGACGGATGCAGGGGGAATAGGACAGACTTGTCCCAATTAATCCTCACTCCGGAGTACTTGGCAAATGTGTCGAAAATTCCCAGCGCCGAGCGCAGAGAGGCATCCGCATCTGCCAAGTATAAGAGGGTATCGTCTGCGTACAGGGAAATTTTTTCAATGAGAGGTCCCACCCTGATACCCACCACCGAATCCGCCGAACGGAGTAGTATTGCCAGGGGTTCCAGGGCCAAAGCAAACAGTCCAGGAGATAGTGGACAGCCCTGTTGCGTGCCCCTCTCCAAGGGGAAAGCCGAGGACAAGTTCCCATTTGTACGCACCCGCGCCCTCGGGCGAGTGTATAGAAGTCTTAGCCATGTCAAGAAACGGGGGCCAAATCCAAACCTGGCCAAGACCTCCCAGAGATAACGCCATTCCACAGAGTCGAAGGCCTTCTCCGCATCGAGAGAGGCCACGACTCCAGGGCCATCAGCTGCCGCCAGATCAATGTGAGTATGTAGCCTCCTAATATTTATGTCCGTCCCCCTTCCGGGCATGAAGCCAGTTTGATCCGGATGGATCAGTGCGGTAATGACAGTGCTGAGCCTAATGGCCAGGACCTTTGCCAAAATCTTTGCGTCTACATTGATCAAGGATATCGGCCGATAAGACGAACACAACGTAGGATCTTTTCCCATCTTCGGTATCACCACAATGACTGCCTCCCCCATCGAGTCGGGGAGCTCTTCCCGACCCAAAGAGTGAGCCAGCATCTGTTGGAACCTAGGTGCAAGATCTTCTTGGTATAGTTTATAAAATTCAACCGGAATACCGTCTGGGCCCGGCGTTTTCCCCACCTGCATGGCTCGTATGGCCTTACCAATCTCCTCTACCGTAATGGGAGCGTCCAGCCTAGCGGCATAAGAGGCAGTCAGTCTAGGGATGTCAATTGCATCTAAGTATCTGGCCAGGTCCTCCCCATCAAAATTCGCCCGAGACCTATAGAGGGACTTGTAGTAGTCAACAAAACACCCATTAACTTCCTCAGGGTCGGTCATCAGCACCCCCCTAATGTCTCTCACCTGAGCTATCGATGCTCCCCCCCCTCTTTCTCTCGATAACCAGGCCAATAGGCGCCCAGAGCGTTCCCCCTGTTCAAATATTCGCTGAGTTTGATGGAGCAGTTTCTTTTGAGTGAGTTCGGTCCTCAGCATGAGTACCTGCTTTGTCACCACTTGGAGGGCAGAATGGTCAGGGTCTCCGGTACGAACATATAGGGCTTCCCGTCGAACTGAGTCAGCCTCTATCCTAGTAAGTTCTGCTCTACGGTCTCTACGGACTTTGGCAATGATCACTGCATACTGACCCCTGGTGGTTGCTTTAAAGGCCTCCCAAACTGTGTTGAGATCTGCCGTTCCCAAGTTGGTCCCCCAGTACCCGATTAGCTCTGTTTTAAACTTTGGCTCTACCTGCAAGTCAGATATCCAATACCTAGAGAGACGCCATAATGAGTCTACCTGAGCTCTCTGAAGGTCAAGGGTAAGAGATATAGGGGCGTGATCAGAGATGCCTCTAGGAAGAATCTCGATCCCCTTTACCCTGTCTAAGACCGACCCCATCGCATAAACAAGGTCTATGCGTGAAAATGCTCTATGAGAAGCTGAGTGGCATGTAAAGGCCCTAGTCAGGGGGTGCTTCCAACGCCAAACGTCAGTAAGTCCATAGGTTTGGGCCCATGAATCCAGGCCCCGATGCGGATCGTGGCCCGGGGTAAATCTGTCCAGGTCTGGATCGGGAGCTAAATTAAAGTCGCCCAGTAGCACTATTTTATCAGTCTGAAACTGCGCCGTCTTTGCGATAATCTGGTGGAGTAGTGAGAGCGAGGCTGGCGGCGGCAGGTACAAACCCACAATAACCCAGGGCTGTCCCCAAATTTGGGCATAGAGAATTACATATCTCCCTCCTGGGTCGAGGACTAAATCAAGAAGGGCAAAGGGAAGGGACTTCAGCACCAACACACTAACCCCCCTGGCCAGGTTTGAATACGTGGAGTGGTAGTGATGGCCCACCCACGGTTTCTTCAAGCTCATCGTTTTGCTACCTACCAAATGTGTTTCTTGGAGTAGACAAATGTGGGGACCATGCTGTTTAATAAACTGGAACACCAGGGACCTCTTAACTGGGGAATTCAGGCCCCGGGTGTTCCAGGAGAGCAATTTAAGTGACGCCATACTCTCCCCACACGGTCATAGCCACCCCCGGGACCCCCCCCCTCAACTTGAGGGAAGGATCCAGAGGGGGGCAAAGGCACCAGAAAAGGAAGGCCCCACCTTGTATCTTGAACCTGTGCAATACATGCAATCCTACACAACTTGTTTGGTAATCAATAATTTGAACGCCCCTAAACTCAAAACCAGTCCCCCACCCACCCCCTTAAAACTGAGGAGGGTCTGGATCCCCAACAAAACCAAAATAACACAACTGCTGTGCATGGGGGGCGCAAGAGCCTAAAGGCACACAGTCAGCATCAGGGCACTGTCAGCCCGGCGCCGCCTGTAGCCCGGCGTGGATTTTACCAGAGATCACACCCGGAGTCCCGGGGGTACAGTTCTTATACATTTGTTACAAACATTTCAGAGTATACCATGTGCAGTAGGCTATAATCATTCCCTGTGAACAGACAGATATTACCTCTCCCCTCTCAAAAACCCACTACACCCCATCTCACAGCCCCTGTAGAACGTAAGTCCAGTCCCAGGACAGAGCAACACATTTGCTGGATCTCCCTTGGCCATAAGTGACCCCAACCCGGAGTCAGCAGTTTCATGATGACATTTGGAGAGGAGATCCACCTTCCCCTGGGAACAAGAACACAGTGCAGGGGAGTCAGTGCGCAGGTGAGGTCCATCTTCCGACTGAAGGTGTAGATTTCGGCAGGGGCCGCCAGCAAATCACAAGGATGAACAACAGCAAAGGGAGATGTAGGGTCCAATGGGAAGAGAAAGGGAAAGGCTACCCGGATGCACTCTGAAGCTGCACACAGCGAGATTTCTCAACGATGGGCCGATTCAGCCCAGTCGGCGGCCTCTGCAGGCGATGTGAAAAACCGCACCTTCTCACCATCCTGGACCCGCAATTTCGCCGGGAACAGCATACTGTATTTAATGCCTTTTTGCCTAAGCATTGCTCTGACATGATCAAAAGATTTCCGAAGTCTCTGCGTCTCGATGGAGTAGTCCGGAAAGAACATTAGTTTCGCCTCTTCCAGCCTGACCTCTTGCTGCGAACGAGCGGCTCTGAGGACAATGTCTCTGTCCCTATAATGCAGGAGTTTGAAAATAAATGTCCTGGGGGGTGATCCCACCGGTCCCCGAGCAGAAGGCATGCGGTGAGCTCTCTCCACTGAGAAGTGGGGAGAGAATTGAGCCTGAAGGAACAGAACGGGGAGCAGGCGCTCTATATATCCGACCGGATCCGAACCTTCGGACCCCTCGGGGAGACCTATGAGCCGAACGTTTGAACGACGGTTCCTGTTTTCGGCGTCTTCCGCTCTCGCTTCCAAAAACCTCACCTTCAACTTAAGAGTGTGAACGTCAGTTCGGTTCTCCCTCAGGTCATCCTCGGTCACCGATACCCTCCGCTCCACCTCAGTCACCCGTTCTCTAAATGTGTCCATATCGCGGCGGATCAACGCCGCTTCCATCTGGAGCCCTTCCAGTTTGGATGTCAGGGTGGTCTGGCAGGTTGTGATCGCCGTCATCAGGGCATCAAAGGCTGGGGAGCCGGTTTGTATGGCCGCCTCTGGAGGTCGTTCAGCCTGCAGGTCCATGGCGCGTGAGGCACGGGTAGGTGGGCCTGCACGTGGCGAGCCTTGCTGCGCGTGATTCTTCCGCCGTTTCTGAGCCGATCGGCCACTTTTTCTCATCGCCAATCCCAGCTGCCTCAAGATCGGGGTTTATAGATCAACCATGAATGATCTCCAGGTGGGAAATATCAGGATAAATGAAGGATTAAGTCGCCGGGCTGGGGAGCTCTGCTAAAAGACGTCTGCTCCCAGCGCCATCTTGGACACGCCCCCCCCTGTTGACCCCTTTACCCTGCCTTACTGACACCCCTTTCCTCTGTCCTGCTGACCCCTGTACCCTGCCCTACTGACCCCCTGTGTTCTGTCCTGCTGACCCCTGTAACCTGCCCTACTGACACCCCTTTCCTCTGTCCTGCTGACTCCTGTACCCTGCCCTACTGACCTCCTGCCTTCTGTCCTGCTGACCCCTGTATGCTACCCTACTGACCCCCTGTCTTCCATCCTGCTGACCCCTTTTCAGTCCAGAAAATAGTGAAAAAAGTTTTATACCACTCCAGGCTGCATTCCTATAATTATACCTTCCCTGCATGCAAGAAAAATGGTGCTGGCTCTGATAACATAATCTGTTGAAACAAAAAGAGCGGGACAGCACCTTTATTGAAGTAAGATCCATACAGCAAACAGAGGTACAGGAACAGTGACAGTTGACGCGTTTCACACCCTTACTGTTGCTTAATCATATCTGAAATATCATATATACTGATCACCAGTATATATACTGTATATATATATATATATATATATATATATATATTGTGATAGAAAAAACAGCGCCTGCCCTTGTCTTAGAACTGGAAAATGTGCTAAAAGCAAATAACATATATCTATGTGAATATGTATGCAGAGGGGGCTGCTGTACTCAGGAGTTACCTGCTAGGAATATGTTATGTTGTAAAACAGCGCCCAACCCGCACCAGTACAAAGGATTTATCCATTAAGATCCTTCTGACGTCCGGGATTTTGAGCCCCCACCAGAATTTGCTTTACATGACCCACTGACTGAAAAGCAGTGGGTCCACGTCCTCTGGTGAGTGCGGGCACCAAAGGGGGTCACCATATGATGTGTGTCACTTTACTGCACAAATATCGATTTTAGGAGCACGGACTTGCACCTTATTTTCAGCACTTTGAAGCACTTATCACTTTAAGGAAGGATTCATCCATAGACTCACAGATTGTTTGAATTGTATTGTTTTGACACTTTATTTCGTCAGTGTGGACTTTTATGGGAGACTGACCACTTGAGCACTACAGTCCCCAGATTATTTGATGTTTACAGTTATTATGATATTATTTATTATAAGATTTATATATGGATTATGCACTATTTTGTTTTTAAACAATCCTTGAGTTATTGACACTTTGTTACAATAGAGGGTTGGGCGCTGTTTTACAACATAACATATATATATATTATCTCATAAAAGCCACAGCTAATCGGAGGCCGGCTACTTTATCACTTGGCAAATACTGCCTTCCACTGTCCCCCCTCCTCCGTTTTTTTAATGTCTCTTACTTGCCTCACTATGTTTTGTGACTATTTACTCGGCATCTGTTAACATATACAGTATCTCACAAAAGTGAGTACACTCCTCACATTTTTGTAAATATTTTATTATATATGTTAGAGACCTTGCGCTCCTCCACCTTCCATTCGAGGATGCCCCACAGATGCTCAATAAGGTTTAGGTCTGGAGACATGCTTGGCCAGTCCATCACCTTTACCCTCAGCTTCTTTAGCAAGGCAGTGGTTGTATTGGATGTGTGTTTGAGGTTGCTATCATGTTGAAATACTGCCCTTTGGCCCACGATTCTCTCCCTTGGGAGACAGGGCCACAGGGCAGTGTTCCCACATGATAACGAACCCCAAACACACCTCCAAGATGACCACTGCCTTGTTAAAGAAGCTAAGGGTAAAGGTGATGGACTGGCCAAGCATGTCTCCAGACCTAAACCCTATTGAGCATCTGTGGGGCATCCTTAAACGTAAGGTGAAGGAGAGCAAGGTCTCTAACATCCATCAGTTCTGTGATGTCGTCATGGAGGAGTGGATGAGGACTCCAGTGGCAACCTGTGAAGCTCTGGTGAACTCCACGCCCAAGAGGATTAAGATAATGCTGGAAAATAATGGTGGCCACACAAATATTGAAACTTTGGGCCCAATTTGGACATTTTCACTTAGGGGTGTACTCAGTTTTGTTGCTAGCAGTTTAGACATGAATGGCTGTGTGTTGAGTTAATTTGAGGGGACAGCAAATTTACACTGTTATACAAGCTGTATACTCACTACATTGTAGCAAAGTGTCATTTCTTCAGTGTTGTCACATGAAATGATATAATAAAATGTTTACAAAAATATGAGGGGTGTACTTACGTTTGTGAGATACTGTATATATGTGTAAAGATCTGATCAAATGATCAGTTATCAATTATAACCTTCCACACATGATGAGGAGGTGTGATCCATAGAACACATGGAGGCTGCTTGGAGGTGATCCAAATGGGCAAGGCACTTAGACCCCTTTCACACCAAGGCATTTTTCAGGCGTTTGTGCTCTAAAATTAGCACATAAAAAGCGCACCAAAAACGCTGCCCATGCATCTCAATGGATGCTTTCACACCAAGGCGTTGCGCTTGCTAGGCGTTGCTAAAAGTCCTGCAAGCAGCATCTTTTCAGCTTGTTTTGTGCGCTCAAAATAGTGCTTCAAAAACGCCCATGTCCATTGAAAATATTGTTTAAGCGCTTGAAAAGCGCATGAAATGTGTACTGAGGCTGTGGAAAGGTCACATGATTGAAACACAAACGCTTGAAAGGCGCTTAAGAAACGCCATGAGAGGGGCTTTAAAAGCGCGGCAAAAACACACACTAAAATCAAGGCGTTTTACAGGATTTTACAGGCTTTTTTCCATCGCCTTGGTGTGAAAGGAGCCTAAAAGTTAACTCCTTATCCGATATCAAAATCCTCTCGGATCCTCCACTTAAATCACCGCCAGGCAGTCTCCCTCACTCTCTTCCCTATCACCTCCTTGTCCATGACAAAAAGCTCTGCCCACTGATTGCTGGACTCAAGAGCAAAGCGCAGGAATCTAAATGCTATATCAGAATAAAACTTCACACATATCTCCAAACAATGACATATATATATATATAACAAAATACAAATACACATAAAAAATATAACAATATATAAAATACAATGAGGGATGTGTTCACATTGTTGCAGAATTTCCCAGGAAAAAGCCCACTGCAGATCTATAAAAGAAAATAAATGGAAGGGAGGTGAAAAGCCTCACATAGACATACCTACCCGCACGTACCTTCACAACCTGGGTATGGCCCCGGGAATTTCTGCAACAAGAAACAGAGGAGAACCCCACTCAGAGTTGTATAGAAGAATGCAGAGGAGAAACATAATCCAGGAAATCAGGAAGGTAACGAGGGAGATAAATAAAAAAATAAACAAAACAAAACCAACCACCGAACAGATGCTGGAGATCATATACAATCAGGCTACACCCTGAACGTATAGCCAATCAAACCGCATTAAAAACTTAAAGGATGTGTTACAGCCACATGGATGTATCCTAGGTACTAGAATGACACTAAACATATGACCATAATAGTCACCAGTTAACTTAGTCCCTTATCCACTAAACCCTAAAATGGCAGGATTACCCCATTACCCGTCCCAAAGTTTAAGCCAGCTGGCTTTCTCGTATTTAAATTGAAGATCCAAGGCGCATGAGTGGAGCCGCCTGAGTAAGTCATGCCTGCTTAGAGCTCCGCCTGTACTGGGACAAGATAGCCTCACAATCGAGTCACAACCGACAGAAGACAGCAGCTACACCACTCACCCGCCTGCCGAGGACTCCTGGAACCCACGGAGGGGATGTATTCCACAAAGAAAGCCAGGATTAAATAAGAAACAATCCTGTAAGCGCTGACTAAAGCCGCTCTTAAAATGGCGGCACAGCCATCTTCCCGCACAGCTCAACTTCCCACACAGAAACCTGCCAGGCTGCAATATGTTGCTCAGCTCGGTGAGTCAGATACAAAACTTCATATGACCCCCCTAGACTTACAGAGCTCCCCTCACAGCTCTGAACTAATCAACCAATTTGAATGGGTGCTGCAGAAAGCACTGCAAAACACATCTGACACCATCACTGAAAAACTTACACAGGAGATTCGTGAAGTGGGCCGCCACACTACGATCCTGGACGAAAGGGTAGATGAACTCCATGTTATCTCCACTAATCATGAGGACGAGATGGGGGCCCTCAGTGAGGACTTTGAAAACAGGGCTAGGAGGTCTAACATCTGTATCAGGGGGATCACTGAGGTAGTAGAAGACCTCCAATCCCCCATAACAGCCCTCTTCCAGGAGCTTGCCCCGTCCATCACCATTGAAAAACTCAAGATAGACAGGATCCACAGATCCCTGACTCCCCGCAAAGAGGATGCCCCCCCCCTCGGGATATCATCACGAAGATGCATTTCTTCAGCAGCAAGGAGCAATTAATGGAAGCTGCCCGCAATAAGGATGCTCTGGTTTTCCAGGGACACCATTACCAGATATTCCAGGACCTGTCCCAACAGACACTTGAGGAAGGCCTTGAAGCCGCACCTGCAAATTCTTCAACAACACTGCATCTCCTACTGATGGAGCTTCCCTTTTGCCATTAAATTAACATATAAAGGCTCCTCTTACACGTGCAAATCAGAAGATGATCTCATCTCTGCACTCCAAGATCTTCGCCTGTCAACACCTGAACACGCCGCTGAAGGCTCCAAAAAACGGACGACGTCCTTCTCTCCAAAGACACATCAGGAAGAACTGGATCACCTGGCCCAAATCGTGGTGCACAAGAGGTTTAAATCCCCGGCACCAGAAGACCTGATTGACTGACGGTTCTGAACTGTGTGATGTCCTACTCTTAGTGCACCCCTCTCTATCTTCGCTGACCTTAGGTAAAGTTTGTCGGTACTGCCAAAATGCAGTAAAACTTGGGAGCCACCTCCCCAATGACTTTAATGACTTTATGCCATACTCATTTAAGAATTTTGAACCCTATCCCTACTTGACTCCTATCCCAGTGCCTCATGCCCCCCACTAACACACTCTATGGCCCCTGGCCTCTACACTCTACCCCTTGCTAGTCCCATACTATCCCTCCCCTGAGTGATTGCAACACCTGGTTGATCCCCTGTACAGAAGGCTGACCACCAAAACCCTCTACCCACAGCTAACCGGAGGCCGGCTACTTTACCACTTGGCAAATACTGCCTTCCATTGTCGTCCCCCCCCATCTTTTCATGTGACAACACTAAAGAAATAAGACTTTGCTACAATTTCAAATAGTGAGTGTACAGCTTGTATAACAGTGTATATTTGCTGTCCCCTCAAAATAACCTAACGCACAGCCATTAATGTCTAAGGCACCGGCAACAAAAGTGAGTACACCCCTAAGTGAAAATGTCCAAATTGGGCCCAATGTGTCAATATTTTGTGTGGCCACCATTATTTTCCAGCACTGCCTTAACCCTCTTGGGCATGGAGTTCACCAGAGCTTCACAGGTTGCCACTGGAGTCCTCTTCCACTCCTCCATGATGACATAACGGAGCTGGTGGATGCTAGAGACTTTGCAATCCTCCACCTTCCATTTGAGGATGCCCCACAGATGCTCAATAGTGTTTAGGCATGGAGACATGCTTGGCCAGTCCATCATTTACCTTCAGCTTCTTTCCCCCTCTCCTTCCCTCCTATCCCTTCCTTTCTCTAGAGAGGTTCCCCTAGTTTTCAACGGCATGCAGCCAAAACACCTGACTCAGCTTACACCCGAAGATGGCCCTCTGAATGTTTTGACGCATAATGTCCAATTCCCCCTCGAAACACGCTAAAGCTTTCTGCGCATATGCTACACTCTCAGCCCAAGTGGTTTGCTTACAGAAGGCCTACTTCTCCTCTGAGTCCTCTCCCAAATTTTACACAGTCTACACAGCCTCAGCCTCCACTAAACAGGAGGGGAGTCTTGATTGTGTTTCACTCCACCACACCATTTACCCTCCTGGCGGAGGTCAAGGACCCATCATACTCACAGGCCTGGACAGTGAAATTACTATTGTTTCCTACTACGCACCTAACAACAGCCCACTACCATTCTCTCCCACTTGTTCAAGGTTATAGACTCGCACAAACGCGGAACGCTTATAGTCTGCGGCAATATACCCCCACCTAGACAAATCCCCAACACCTACCAATACCCATTGTCTCTCCTATCGACAACTACTGAACCAACACTCAATAGTCGATACGTGGCGGGAACAGAACCCAGCGAGGCGACAATATACCCACTATTCCCAACCTCATAAAATTTTCTCCTGCATCGACCATCTTTTTGTGAGTATAGGTACCTCTGCACTCATTCACGACTCTCGCATAGTGCCCTGCACCTGGTCAGATCATAATGCAGTCCTGACCACGTTTGCATTCCTGGTCCCCACTTCCAGTCAGCGCACCTGGACCATAATAATAGCCTCCTAGCCAATCCAACAAATCGACAGGAAATTGCAACAGCAGTTAAAGAATCCTTTAATAATAGCACAGCCTCCCATACCGACCCACTAACACTATGGGAACCATTTGTTAGAGTGGTCTGTATCAGCCAGGCAACCCACATTCGCAACGAAAAACGTCTACACTAGAAGCAACTAGACGTAGTCTTTGAACAAGCCTCAGAGGTGTTCCAAACTTCACCCTCTCCCAGGACTACATAAACCTTTGAAAAGACACGTCTAAAACTGGACTTATTCTTGACTGACCTGGCAGAGAAAGTCCTCCGTAGATCCAAACATATGCTTTATATGAAAGAAAACAAACCAGACACATTCCTAGCCCTTCGCAGAGCAGATTATACTCCAAAGCCAATTAGATTGAAAACATCTAAAGACACCTATATTAGCAACCCACTAAAAATATGCAACGTATTCCATAGGAACCTAATTAGTCTTTACCGCGACCCAAAAGAATTCGATCAATCTTGACTTGACTGCCTCCTATCCTCAATCCACCTCCCCTCTCTCTCCTCTAGCCACCAAGAGGCTCTAGACAAACTTATCTCCACCGAAGAGGTCGTCGCTGCCATAAAAACCTTAAAGCTAAGTAAATGTTCTATCCCAGATGGCTTCTCGGCCACCTATTATAAGCACTTCACTGACTTGTTTTCCCCCCTCTTGATAGAAGCATTCAACTTTCTCTTTAGAGACCACCACTTCCGCACTGAATCCCTAACCGCTTCCATATCTATGATCCCTAATCCAAATACCGATGACACGTCCTGGTCCAACTACAGACCAATCTCCATCGTCAATCTTGACATCAAACTATTATCTAAAATTTTATCTACTTGCCTCATTATAGGAACCCTGATTCATAGAGACCAGACAGAGTTTATACCCTCCAGGCAAGCAGGTGATAACATACGTTGAGCCACTCTTTTGGCACATACCGCCCATTCTTGTCAAATCCCGGCCTGCTTTCCCTCCCTTGACATATGTAAGGTGTTCGACTCGCTAGCCTGGCCCTACCTCAACTCTATTCTACGTAGTTGGGGGTTCGGTACAAATTTCCTCAGATAGTTAACTACCCTATATCACAATCCAAAGGCATACGTCACATACTCTGGATTTCATTCCGACCCCTTCTGAATAGAAAGGGGCACTCACCAAGGCTGCCCCCTTTCCCCCCTCCTCTTCATCCTAGCAATTGAGCTCTTAGCCACACTCATCAGAACTAACCCTAACATAAGCGGACTGGAAATGGGTGGTCACCACCATAAACTGTGCCTGTTTGCAGATGATGTCCTTCTATTTCTGACTTCACCATTGATCTCTGCACCTAATCTTATGGACACCCTCTCTGAGTCTCCATGTCAATCCTCAGAATTCCAAAGCTCTAAACATCTCCCTGCCCCCTGACC
Organism: Glandirana rugosa; assembly: GCA_018402905.1. Classification (NCBI taxonomy): domain Eukaryota; kingdom Metazoa; phylum Chordata; class Amphibia; order Anura; family Ranidae; genus Glandirana; species Glandirana rugosa. The sequence continues at coordinate 1,644,289 of BLSH010094785.1, forward strand.
TTCAGGCCCAATTACAGGACTCTCTCCCATTTACCTGGACAACCTCCCACATTCCCTATCTAGGCATCAAACTCACAGCCAACCCTGCTGACCTTTACACTGCAAACTACCCCCTCCCCCCCTCCATGCTCACTCAGCTAACTAATCTTATGACAAAATGATCCTCACTTCCGTTGACATGAATGGGTAGAATCACAGTGGTCAAAATGTCTTTTCTCACAAAAATACTTTACCTCTTCAGAGTTCTTCCAACAATGGTCCCCTCACACTATCTACGGATACTACAGCTCAGAGCCTCTCGCTTCATCTGGGGAACACTTAGACCATGACTATCTCCAAACACCCTATATACTCCTTGCATTCGGGGCGGATTAAGTGTACCCAACTTTACCAAATATTACTGCACAGCCCAACTCACTCAACTAACCAAATACCATGCCACAAAGGAAGTCCCCCTATGGGTCACGCTAGAATCAGTTGATTGCGACTCACTCTCTACGGCCAACCTCCTATGGCTCACAGCACCGATCTGTGAAAAACCCAATAACCTCTCTCCATTCGGGATGGACTCAAGACATGCGTCGGTCTCCAATCACACCACAACCCGCTTCTCTCCTTCCCGTGGAACTCCACCTTTTACCCAGCCTGGTCTTCCCCGACCTCCTTTTCCAATTGGTCCTCAGTCAGCCTGATACATGCCCACCACCTGTATAAGTCCGCTATCATCACACTTTTCCCCACTCTTTGCGAAACACATAATCTACCGCGCACAGAAACCTTTAGCTACCTGCAAATTAAACATTTCTTGTCTTTGAATGCACCTCCAGACGCAACTCATCCGACCTTCTCCATCTTCGAACAGACTTGCAAATCAGACCCCCACAAACGCGGACTAATTTCAGACTTCTACTCCTAGCTGCTCTCACCTATATTGCCTCTACTCCTCCCAAGTATATGTACAAATGGGAAACTGCCCTAAACGTACCAACGAACACAACTGACTGGGCCCAAATTTGGCAGGCAACCAAATCAGCCTCACCAAACATTGTGGTGCTTGAGACAAATTAAAAGGTACTCACCAGATGGTACTTGATCCCCACCAGGATCACTAAATTTCTCCCAAACTACCCCTCCAAATGCTTCTGCGGTTGTACTGACCCAGGCACCCACATGCACATTGTGCCCTCTGGACCAAAGTCTTCCAAATCCTTTCTACCATGTTTGACACTACTTTAACATCAGATCCAATAGTTGCACTTCTGAACAGCAAACCACCGACATTGACCCAAATGCAATTCAAACTCATGCTGTTTGTTACCACGGCAGTCAAACAATCCATAGCGAAAGCTTGGAAATCTCCCTCCCTCCCTCCCTGCCAATCACACCAGTCAAACAAAAAGTAACACAAGCCTTAATTCACGCTAAAACTGAAGCAATCTACCTTGACAAATTGACCAAATTTGAGAAACTCTGGGGACCCTTCCTTTTAAAAACATTGTCTTCCCCCTGGTTTTGACCAATCGCTTCTTACGGGATGAGGTGTATTGCACCCACCCATTGCACCCACCCATCCGACACCTGGATCCCCTCTAGAGAAACCGGCCCCCCCTCTCCCATTCTTTGTTCCTATCTCCTCCTTCCTCCCCCCCACCATTTTCCTGCTTTACCCTCGATTCACCCTTTCCAGTCTGGTCCCAATTTAGCCCACCCATGATACATAACCTTTAGACCCACCTTCTCTTGGTATTTTTTTCTTCATACCACACCTAGGCCTGATTGGTGCGTTGCCCTTCCCTCTGGAATATGCCAAGCCACTTAGCCGGAACTTGGCGCGGAGGGAAGACTTATTCATCCTACCCTCCACCCCTTACTAGGCAAATAGTTTGCCAGCTGAATGAATTCTCTCTAATTGAATAAATTATTCTCATCTTATTTTAAACAACATGTTACTGTTTTCTTAATGTTGACCTTTTCTGAACGTTGTTATGACTCAAAAGGCGAATACCAATTGTAATCTTTATTCTCAATATCCATGGTACATAATAATTGTAACCACAGATGCATATTTTTCACCTCTGATATGCTAAGCACAATGATGTAAACCTTTTTTTCGAAATTCAATAAAAATATATGTACAAAAAAAAAAAAAAATAAAGATCCAGAACACCTTTTTTTGCATAATGTTCTAAACCTGTCACCTCCCCTACCAGGCAATGTGATCCTTTCAAGTCCCTGAATCACTAGACTACCCTGCTCTACTGACCCTCTGTCTTCTGTCCTGCTGACCCTTGTACCCTGCTCTACTGACTCCCCCTGTCTTCTGCCCTACTGTCTCCCTGTCTTTCATCCTGCTGATACCTGTACCCTGCCCTACTGACCCCCTGTCTTCCATCCTGCTTACTCCTTTACAATGCCCTACTGACAACCCAATCCCCTGTCCTCTGCCCTTGTGATGCCCCTGTACACTGCCCTGCAGACCCTTATCCTCTGCCATGCTCATTCCTGTCCTCCAACCTGCTGATCCCTGTCTCTTCTGCCCTGATAACCTCTTCCCTCCGCTCAACTGACCCCTGTCTTCTGCCCTGATAACCCCTGCTCTTCATCCAGCTGACCCCCATCTTCTGCCCTGATAACCCCTGCTCTCTACCCATCTGACCCCTGTCTTCTTTCCTGATAACCCATGCTCTCTACCCAGCAGACCCCTGTCCAGGTTTTGTTTAACCACACTACTTAAGCCCCTCCCACTGTTAAGAGTTTGACCACAGCCACATTTTGCAGCAGCGCAGTATGCTCGCCACCAATCACTTCCTCGCTTGAGTGTCTCTCATTCCAAGGTTCAATAGTTTGGAGGTTTGCATATGCACTGGCCACGAAAGAGTAAATACACATTCACTAGATACTGGCTGGTACTGGCTCTGCTGGAGTAAAACCAGCAAAAGAGCTCTGTGTACTGGAGGGCATCTCACTGCCTATAGTGCTATCAGGGGACATTAGTTTACGTCAAACCTTAACATGGGTCTCTTTTTGCATTCTGTTGTGATTTTACTAACACCGATTGCTCAAGCCCTGAAGAAAGGGAGGATTTTTTCCCTGAAATGTGTTGGCTACATTTGATGATCTTAACTATTAATAGTTTCAAAATGTCCTCTAAGGGAGATTAACTTTTCTACCAGGTGCTCCTCCATGCACACTAAAAAAATTGATTATATGGACAGCTCCTGGTCTATGTTTATGATCCTATTGTAGGGATCTTTGGCCGTCTACTACCTAGAGTTGAGTGGACACCTGGATGTTTGGGTTCGGCGGTTTCAGCCGAACTTCGCAAAAAAGTTCGGGTTCGGTACTGAACTTGACCCCGGACCCCGAACCCCATTGAAGTCAATGGGGACCCGAACTTTTTGGCACAAAAATGACTGTAAAAAAGTCCTGGCAAGTGCTAGAGGGCTGCAAAAGGAAGTAAAATGGGGGGGGGGGGTAAGAGTAGGACAAGTGCCCTACAAAAAAATGGGGATAGGGAAGATAACTTAAAATCAAATAAAAAAAATAAAAATGGGAAGGGGGTGGATGTGGAGTAGGAGGCTTGTCAGGATTGAGCTCACCTACAGGTGGCGCTGTGCTGCTCTGGGCTGGTTGCTGCAGCTTCAGTGGCCACCAGCAGGTGTCTCCCTAGAGCCAGCAAGCTGTAATAATCAGCCACACCTGGGTTCAGCCATGAATGGCTATTTAAGTCTGTTCCTCCCTTTCCCCAGGGCGTCACGATTCAGTTCGCCTTCCTGCTGCTAGAGATCCTGCTTTGCCTGTTTCTCGCCACCTTGCTTCTTGTCCCTTGCCTTGCATCCGCCTTGATTCCCCGTTTACCCTGTACCCTTGTCCAGAGCTAGCTTTAG
>BLSH010094785.1:1690231-1707358 GCA_018402905.1 Glandirana rugosa
AAGTAAGTAAAATATATATATACATATACATACACACACGCATATATATACACACACATACATACACATTTTTTTTTGGTGTACTACCTGCTAAAAATCATCTGGGGGAGCTCCCCCAGGACTGCATCCCTCATTGCAGCAACATTGGGCTTTTGCCCATAAGGAAGATGACCAGCGCAACCCGATGATGTCATCAAGACCCCCCAGGCAGCATGGTCTAGCTACATGGGCAAACAGAACACAAACAAACATGGAGACATGGGAGGCACTCAAAAGAGAAACAGACCAAGGTAAGGGAGAACACATATGAAACAGCACAGAATAAAAGAGATAGGCAGCCCTGTATGGTGCAAGGAACCAAAAAAATGAATGAACTAACTGGCCCTCCCAAGCCTCAGCCCACAGACACTTACATAATGGCAGATTTCGTTCCTAAAGAGGAAACACTGCAGGGCCCCATCAAGACTCACAGAAGGGGCACCCATGCTTTTTAGTGCAATTTAGCGGCCGGAGCACTGGGTCTCCGAACTGGGAGAGGCTTGAACCCAGACGGCTACTGCATAGAGGCAGAGGTAGGGACATAGAACTAGTTACTCTTCACTGGTGCGTGGAGGTATGAGGAAAAAAATAAGAATGGGGGGGTGGCTAACTATGACTTTTTTTATGCTATTCACTGGTCCTGGGGGGGTGGTCAAGAGGCGGAGCTCTATCACTAGTATGCTGCCATGTTGGCGACAGGAAATATTAACCGCAGGGGTGATCAAATACCACCAAAAGAAAGCTCTATTTGTGGGAACAAAATTATAAAAATTTTGTCTGGGTACAACGTCGCAGGACCGCGCAATTGTCATTCAAAGCGCAACAGCACTGAAAGCTGAAAATTGGTCAGGGCGGAAAGTGGTTTAAGTGCCTGGTATTTAAGTGGTTAAATGTATGATGAGAAAACACGTAAGCCTTCCCATTATTTTAGTGGAATGTGGGCAAAATGTTTTTAATAAACGGGTTGCACTTTGAATTTGTGTTTGTAGTTTTTATTGCCTTATTTGAGCTTGTGACAGTGTGGATAGTCTCAGTCCTGACAGTAATCTTGAGTTGCAGCGTTTTAAAGACACATAAGAGCTTACTGACCCATTACGGTGTAGAGGTTCATAACCGTTTGATGAGTTTTTTTTTTTTCCAATGAGGGGCACGTGACATCACAAGCACTTGGAAGATTTCTGAGCACTTTTTTTAGCACCTTGTTTATCACATTTACTTAGCACTATTGATCAGCACTGATTACAAGTGTCATAGTTGTCTTTGTTATTGGTCTTAATGGTAACACATACCATTGGTATTTTTTTTTTTATATATATAGTTTAACTTACCATTATTGTTCACTTGTACATATTTTGTGCCATGAGTGGGGAACACAGATTTTGAGTGGCAGCTGAGATTCACTTACATTTTTCATTTTCCAAGGCACTGGTTATATTTTCTTTTTTGATCCTGGTAAGGCTGAAGTACAGGCAAAGACAAAAATATTTCCCCACCTACCTATCCTTGATTTGGGCTGGGTTCACATCACAGCACCGAGCGGCTGACAGCAGGGGTCCGGTGCGTCCCCGTTCACCATTTCAGGTCCGAATTCAGCTCAAATTTTGGGCTGCATTCAGACCTGAAACAGACCAGAAGACGTACAGGACTTCTGTGCAATTCACACCGGAACCACTCCGGAGATGTGTGAACCAGCTCTATAGATAGACGGTAACAATCTCTTGACATGCAAAGAAACCCCACTTCAGAAGAGGGAAGCACACTCTATAGGAAAAACAAAGCAGAGAAGAATGTCCTTCTAAGTGCATTAATAAAACACTTTAATGACGAGGAAGAGTTAAAAACACTTACAAGATGGAAGTGATAAACATGCATATCAATGAATCCATAACGTCCAGTGTGATGCCTCCTGGGAGTAAAGACAGCTTCAGGTGGAAGTTCCAGCCGACCAGCGGTGGGAAGCACTGTCTCTCTGATGCAAGATGGAGAGCCATGCTGTCAGCATGGAATCCAGGCAACTGGAAGTGGCGTCAGAGTGGGCGGACATGTTTTGGAGCATGCCCAGTCGCTCCTTCTTCAAACCAAGAGCTGGTTGGCTGGAACTTCCACCTGCAGCTGTCTTTACTCCCAGGAGGCATTATGGATCCATTGACATGTCTGTTTATCACTTCCATCTTGTAAGTGTTTTTAACCCTTCCTTGTCATTAAGGCCTCATGCACACTGGACATTTTTGGACGTTTTTACAGCAGCTGGTTTTAGCTGCATATGTTTTTTCCTACAGTCAATAAACTACCCATCATGTTATCCTATGTGTTCATGCACACATAGGCTGTTATCAACTGTTTTGGCTGGGGCTTTTTTGAGCTGTAAAAAAAATGCAAGACCAGTTGGTTCTGAGAGACGTTTTTCAGCTGTAAAAACCCTCAAATGCTGAAAAACACGCAATAACGTTGCTTAACGTTGTATACACAGTGTTAAGCCTTGTCAAGCGTTTCTGTCTCTATTCAAAATCAATGGTTCCCAATGACCCATTGATTTGAATAGAAGTCGCACCAGAAGTCAGACCTTGATGATCCAACTTGCGGCGTGACTTGTGTGCAGAGGATCTTGAAGGGGAACCCCGCAAAAAAATGTTTTAAACTATTTGCGCGGGGTTCCCCCCCAGGAGCATACCAGACCCGTTGGTCTGACATGGATTTTAAGGGGGACCCCAACACCCCAAAACATGGCGTGGGGCACCCCAAAATCCATACCAGACCCTTATCCGAGCACGCAGCCTGGCAGGCCAGGAAAGGGGGTGGGGACGAGCGAGCGACCATACCAGGCTGCATGCCCTCAACATGGGGAGTATGGATGCTTTGGGGTGGGGGGGGCACTGCGCCCTCCCACCCCAAAGCACCTTGTCCCCATGTTGATGAGGATAAGGGCCTCTTCCTGACAACCCTGGCCGGTGGTTGTCGGGGTCTGCGGGTGAGGGCTGGGGTATATTGTACCCCTGCCCATTCACGTGAAAAAAAATTGTAAAAAAAAAAACCACTACACAGCTTTTTAAAATATTTTAATAAATCAGCTACGGCATCTTCTCCCCTCTCCACCTCTTCTCCCTCTCCAGTGTCTTCTTTCTTCTGTCTTTTGCGGGGTCTACTGAGGGGTCTCTTATCTTCTGAGGGGTCTTCTATCCTCTTCTATCTTCTGCTCTTTTGCCACTGTCTTCTCCCTCTGTCCTTCTTCCCATGTTGACACAATGCGATCTCCCGGACTTATGCTGTGTGCGCTGTGCAATCGGTTATAATGACATGGGGTGGGGCCATCTGTTGACGCCATCCAGAGGCATGATGGGTTGTGATGCTATAAGGGGCCTCCGGATGACGTCAGCGGATGCCCCCCCCTCCATGCCAATATAACTGATTGCAGAGCGCGCACACAGAATAAGTCTGGGAGATCGCGTCATGTCAACATGGGAAGAAGGACAGAGGGAGAAGACAGCGGCAAGGACATTGGCAAAAGAGCAGAAGCAGTGTACTGCTCCTCTGAGGTCCGTGTTGTGTTGCCCCTAACGTAAATTATTTAATGCCAATTTCTAATATGGGCAACATTTTTTTGGAATGAAAAAAATTATCTTTAAAGGAGAAGTACATCCAAAGCTTGTTTGGTTGCACCTCTCCTATGAAACACAGGAGTACAGTCCATTTTGCTGAAATCACAGAGCCAGTCCAGAGTATAATGACTATTACACTTGGGTCTGCTGTTTACACTTGGGTCTGCTGTTTACACTGAGGCCTGAAGGCTGGTGGAGGCTGCTAGGTGGTGCAGTTGATCTGTTGAATTGTTGGCGCAAATCCAGGAAGTACAGCATGTGTGTGTGTGTGTGTGCAGTGTGTGTGGGAGCTGCGGACCGGACCAGACCCGACCCCCCCCCCACTGAGACCGTGTGAGGTGGCGGCTGTGAACAGGGACAGGTGCTATGGACCAGGCCCCCCCCCCTGACAGAGGAGGAGGGCGGCTGGGAGCAGTGACAGATGAGGGTATTGGGAGCAAAGAGCGGGAGTAACTAAGGACAGGGCCACTCCGCAGACTACAGCAGAGGAGGTGGAACTGGAAGACCGAGAGGTGACAGGTGGACCAGGAGGTGGCGGGCGGTAAGTGTAACCCGCTGAAGGGAGGGACAGGCAGGTCAGGGAAGAGCTGTTAAGCCCTATTACAGTCGGGTTACAGGGGAGGCTGAGGAGGAGTTAAGGGGACACAGAGAGACACAGCTAATAGATTAGAGGACTGATGGTGTGCTGTGGGTACATTGGCTGAGGAGAGTGTGGTGAGTGTAAATGAGTACTGCTGAGCAGAGAGACTTAACTACTGACTAAAGACTGACTGTGTGACCGGTATATAGTGAGTACCTAAGTATTGAGAGTACCTGTGTGCTGCAAGAACCTGAGTCCAAAGGAGGACAACTAAACTGATAAGAGGAATGGAAGACCTCACTTACGAGGAATGACTGCAGGCGCTAAACGTATTCTCTTTGGAGAAGAGGGGACATGATTGCGATCTATAAATATCTCAATGGGGACCCTAGCATAAAAGAAAAACTGCTTAGTCTCAGGGAATGTAGGACGACAAGGGGACACACACTGAGACTGGAAGAAAAGCGGTTTAATCTGAGAATGCGTAGGGGGTTCTTCACTGTTAGGGCAATAAAGTTGTGGAACGCTCTTCCACAACCAGTAGTGGCTGCGGGTAGTATGGGCATATTTTAAAAAACTATTGGATGTTTATCTCAATGAGTATAACATACAGGGATATGGGTACTGATTGGAATACACCTACAAGGGTTGAACTGGATGGACTGTTGTCTTTTTTCAACCTTGACTACTATGTAACTATGTAAGTCCAGGCTTGGGAAAGATCTCAACCATAAAGTCGGTATCCACCCACGTGCCTGGACTGGCACCCAGCTCAGCCTCCCAGCCAGCTGCTATGAGCCTAAACCAGCCGCTCCCACCTTCTCCACAGCCCAGCACTCCAATGAGAAAACGAAGGGGCAGAGCAGACAGTGGTGACTAACAATCACCAGCTCCCTGATCGCTTGGTTCTCAGTCTTAGAGCCGGCGGGGAACATTGCATCGGTCCGATGTTGCATCCACCTAGGTAAGTATGATTAAAAAAAAAAAAAACAAATTCCCATACTTATCTTTTACATTACTTATACATTAGTAATACTAGCTGGCCATACTTTAAAAAATGGACTGTAATCTACAATAAAGCCGTTTTTTTGTATAAAAAAAGAAAATAAAAATAAACAAAAGTACTTCAGAGCAAGTTCTTCTACAGCACATAAAAATAGTCTGTATAGCCATATAGCAGATTTGTCAGAGCATTTAACAAGTTTGTTCCTGCAGAGGATTAAGATCCCTGGGAATTGTAAAATGCTAAAATAGAAAGATGAATGATCAGATTTGTACAGCAGGAACTTGATAAGACAATGAAGTTAGTAGATTCCTCACCATTAACCCCTGATATTTCTTTACAAAAGACTTAGTGACACACTGCAAGACAGCACATTGCCTTCTCTTTGGAAAGGAATGGGTGAGGACCAATCAAATCTCTTATCCTACAAAAAAGGAAAACAAGTCCATTTATTAGGACGGTTGACATAGCAGAGATTATTTGAACAATGCGTACATTGTGTGTTTGGAAATAGGCAATGCGTCAAGCTGCCCTAAATTTAGAGTTGGTTATTTTTGTGCTGTATGGCATCATGATATTAGCATCAAATGAAAGATTTTGGAAAGACAACACAAACATACAAATAATATTAGCTTTAGAGTGAAACAGGGCTGAACTACTTCATCCCTTTGGGGATTGCCACATTGTTTAAAGGGTTATCTATAATTTTTCTTGAATAAAACAATTGAAAATCTCTTGAAACTAAAAGCTAAAAACACAATAATTGAATTTAATAGACCTATTTACATGTAGCCACAAGCTCTACTATGACATTGTAAAATCATGGGTAGATACACACTATGGCTCTGTGGCTGTTAGACTTGTGCACGGCAGAAAAATTTGTTCGTGTTCATTCCGTTCGTTTTCGCTTTTTTATTTTTTTGGAAATTTGGAAATTCAAAAAATTCGGAAATTTGGAAATCGGAAAATTGGAAATTTGTGAATTCGGTAATTCAGAATTTGAAAATGCCGACATTCTAAAAGTCGGAAATTCGGAAGTAAAAAAATGAAAATTCGGAAATTCGAAAGTCGTAAATTCGAAAATAAGAAAGAACATTTGAAATAATAGCCAACAAATAAATAACTATTAAATTATAGGTATTAGAATTTCCTTTCAAATTTGGGTGTTAGTGAACTTAAATCCAAAATTTATCACTAACAGTCAAATTTTCAAGGAAATTCCAATACCTATAATTTAATAGTTAGTAAAATCAGTTAAGTTATTATTAGTTATTAGGGATGGGCCCGCGGATCGAGTCGATTGTAATTTCGACCGTTCGTCGAATTTAGAACATTATGGGGCGTTCGCAGTGACTTCGCCACCTTGAAACCCTCCATAATGCATTGCGCACAGATGACGCGCACAGCTCCTCCCCTTTGGGAGGGCTCCTGCCGTCTGCACACTTTTTGCTTTTACAATTTATTTATATGGCAGGGACGTGAGGGAGCGACTCCGTCTCTTCTGACGTCATGCGACATCAGAGGGGGCGGGTCACAAGCTTACGTCACCGGGCGGCCCCGCCCTTCCATATAAATAAACTGTCAAAGCAAAGAGCGTGCAGGCGCTGGGAGCCCTCCCATGGAGGAGGAGCTGTTGTGGCTTTTTTTTTCTGGGTCCGGCGCACGCCGTGATTGATGATGGATTACAGGTGACACTTGTTTTTTTCTTTTTTAATAAAGGACTTGTCCCTAATTGTCTCCTGTGGTTTTTTTCTTTTTTTTTTTACACTTTTTGGTGAATTAGTAGGGGTAAGATGTACCGATACTAATTCACATGGGGGCAGGGATCTGGGGTCCCCCTTATTAAAGGGGCTTCCAGATTCTGATAAGCCCCCTGCCCCCAGACCCCCACAACCACAGCCCAAGGTTGTGGGGAAGAGGCTCTTGTCCCCATCAACATGGGGACAAGGTGCTTTGAAGTGGGGGGCGGAGAGCCCCCCCTGCCCCAAAGCACCCATACCCCCCATGTTGAGGGCTTGTAGCCTGGTACAGTTCAGAAGGGGGGCGCTCGCCTGTCCCCCCCTATCCTGGCTGGCCTGATATGGACTGGGGGGGACCCTACGCACATTTTTTCTGTGATTTTTTTCTATATTGCTGGGAGCTGGCAATACATTACAGCCATGAGTGGTTTTAAATGGCACCACCAGCTCTACCCATAGTTTATATACCCTAGCAAAAGAAAATGAAGAACGGCCCAGACTGGCTGGAGACAGGGTGGGGTCCCAGACTAAAAGGAAACCAAATCCCTTTACAAGTTAACACCCCTGACCAGTAAATCCTAGGTAGAAAAGTTTGATCGGTTGTCTAGAGTCTCACAAATGATAATCATTAAGCTAGAGCAGGGGTCTCCAAACTACCTAAACAAAAGGCCAGTTTCCTGTCCTTTAGACTTTAGGGGGGCTGGACTGTGGCTATTGGAAGGAGAAAAGGTCCCAATGTCAGTGGACTAGATAAGATAGCCCCCATCAAGGTCATCATGCTGAATACTATACAATGGGAATAATAAGATAATATTCACCCAGTTAGCCACTCATCCAATTTGGGGATAGGGTCCCCAGGGCAAGAACCTGATACAAAAAGACTTGTGTAATCACTAAAAGAGCCCGTGGGCGGGACACTCAGAATTTCTAATTTTTAATGCCCTGAGTGTCCCGCCCATGGGCTCTTTTTGTGATTACACAAGTCTTTTTGTATCCCTATGCCAGTGGGAAAAATGAATGGGACATCGTTGTGCCATTAGGAGGAATAGTGCCCCATCGTTGGTGTCATTGGGAAGAATTGGGTACTTATGCCCCATTGTTGGTATGAGTGGATGAAAAAGTGCCCCAAGGGCCAGATAAAAGCAAGCAAAGGGCCGCATCTGGCCCCCGGGCCGCAGTTTGTAATAAATGGCTCCCTAGGGAATTAGCTACACAAAAAACATTCAGGAGCATATTGTAGCAATCAATCGTACATAAATGGTACTACATGCTACTAAGTTAATCCACGAGGAGCAGTTAGCGACATTTGTTTAGCAATAATTTTATATACCTATTGATTACTTGCTAGTAGTAGCATGGACTAAGCTACTAAAAATCCTATGATTATATATTTTAGTAGCTAGAGATTAAAGTAGTCAGTGTAGCTTAGTTCTAATTCCCCAAGAAATTGTCAGTTCCACAAACGGCTGCAACTTTGCACATGCATGCATTTTTCTATGGTTAATAAAAAACATGGACTAAAAGTCATATACTGTCTATTGTAAGGTGGAAAAAAGAGCATCAAGAGAATCCTATGCTTTCAATATGTCAGTTTGAACTTTCATTTAATTAAATTACCATTTTTAAATATTAATTCATTATTGATCCCTAAAACAACTGCTGGGTCAAAGTAATGCAAGTTCTGGAAGAAAAAGTTTGAAGTGGTTTAACACTTATATTTTCCCCATATATCTTCTGATAGTACAGGACTGACAGAATAAAAGGATGGTGCTACTTATTTGGTAGGTCTTATGATAGTTGTGCACATATTTGTCGAAACAATATTTTCTATAAAAATACACTAAAATCATTATTGGTGCACACAAAAGCAACATAACTGACAACATTCCTAATAAATCTATAGCAAGAATTTTAAATAACAAATATTTGTAAATTTTATTAAATGACTCTATTCCTTAATCAGCAGAGTCTAGGGGACCCCTCTGTGATAAGTTCAGTGATCATGAGCTTACAGCAGAAGTGAATGCAGCTGACATAGAGTTTACAGAGCTGGCTAGCTGGGAGTGGTTCTATTACGCTGTAAGCCTTAGGCCCCTTTCACACTGCTGCGACTTGCCGGCGTGATTTTGCGGGCGTGATTTTTATGCGATTTCAGGGAATGCCTGTTCACACCTGAGGTCTATAGACCACAACTCGCATGAAAGTCGTACCAAAGTAGTGCAGGGACTACTTTGAAGTCGGCACGACTTGAAGTCGTATATATATGAATGGTTGTCATTGGAAACCATGGGGAACGACTTGTCATGCGACTTTGCAGTCTAAAGTCGCAGGACAAGTCCCACAAATGTGAAAGGGGCCTTAGGGCTCATGTACACAGGGCAGTTGAAAACCTCTTCTGAATGCTGGAAACTGAGGGGTGATAACCGACCGTGAAAACGTCCGTTTTACAGCTTTTACATACCAAGTTTATGTGAATTTAGCACCAGTTATGAGCATTTGAGGTTAGAAGCATTTTTTAAAGATATCCTTTAGGAGACCCTCCAAAATGCCCACAAAGCATGAAAAACAAGTAAATTATTAAATTTTTCAGCCATTCTGTGAGAGAAGAGAGCAGCATCATAGAGAGGAGTTTGTTTGTAGACCGTGTTAATTTCGTCGACTAAAACCTTTTAGTTGACTAACTTAATACCATTTTAGTAGACTAAAATATGACTATGACTAAAATAGGACTAAAACTAAAATGGCATTTTAGTCGCCTAGACAGGGCCTTGGATAGGCATCCAGCCCAGCAACCCTCAATCCTCCCCAGGGGGACGCCCCTGGCGAGGTTGTTACAAGCAGTAGGGTGGGAGGATGTCTGGAGGATAAGGAACCCAACAGCTAGGCAATTCTCCTGCTTTTCTAAAACACATGGTACCTTATCTAGGATTGATCTCGTGGTGGGCACCTCAACTATACTCCCGTATGTCTCAGGGGTTGAGTACGGACCCCGCATTTTGTCTGATCATGCTCCCCTGGTGGTGCAGATACAAGCCGCGCCGCCAATCCGTCTGGCGCACGCTCCTTGGAAATTTAACGCGTTTTGGCTGAAATTGTTCCATACACACAAAGAGATTGAACGGAGGGTGCGAGAGTACTTTGCTTCCCGAGATCCATCCGAGTCCAGCGTGCTGCAGTGGGAGGCTTTCAAAGTCTCTTTGAAGGGTATACTGGTGGCGGAGATCAATAAGGTTAAGGCAGCCTCCTCGGGACTTAGGGAGACGGTGGAAGCTCAGGCCCGGGTATTAGAGCAGTGGTACGTTGACAACCCCAGTGACTCGACTAGGGAGGCGTGGCAATCAGCACAGAATGCTTATGAAAATTTGCTCTCCTCCTCAGCCGAGAAAAAGTGATTCTTTAGCAGGCAAGCATTTTTCGAGGAAGGGGAAAAGACAGGCAGGATGTTGGCCCGTATTGCTTCTACTCAGCAGAGATCCCCGGTGATAGGGGCGATTAGGGCTCAGACGGGGGAGTTGGTGAACTCTCCGGAACAGATAGTCCGGGAGCTGGCCGGCTTCTATGAGTCTCTGTATCTCCCGGGAACTTCTTACGACCTGGGAGATCTGGAACATTATCTTAACGGCTTAGAATTCCCTAGACTGTCAGCAGCACAAATTAAACGGTTGCAGGCCCCCTTGACAGTGGAAGAGCTTCAGGAGGCGGTGGGTACGTTTCCCAACAGTAAGGCTCCAGGGGAGGACGGCTTGCCCATGGAAATTTACAAACAATACTCTGAATCCCTGCTCCCTCGCCTTCTGCGGGTCTTTAATGAGTCGCTGGAGGCGGGAGAGCTACCTCCCTCCATGTCACGGGCCAATATTATTCTGCTCCTGAAGGCGGGTAAGGATCCGGTGGACCCCGAATCCTATCGGCCTATTTTGCTTCTACAAAGCGATGTGAAAATCCTGGCCAAGGTCCTGGCCATTCGTTTAAATGGGGTCATAGCGTCTGTGGTTCACTCGGATCAGGCAGGATTCATGCCCAACAAGTCAACAGCGATCAATTTAAGAAGACTCTTCCTGAATATGCAGTCCCCAGCGGATAATGTGGGAGGCAGGGCTTTACTGTCGCTTGAAGCCGCTAAGGCTTTTGATAGCGTAGATTGGGAGTACTTATGGGCTGTGCTTGAGCGCTTTGGTATAGGTCCCAGATTCATAGCTTGGGTTAAACTGCTATACGCCCGACCTCAGGCTGCCATTAGAGCCTTCGGTAAGATATCGCATAGCTTTGCTCTGAAGAGGGGAACCAGGCAGGGGTGCCCACTTTCGCCCCTCCTGTTTGCCTTGGCCATTGAGCCCCTGGCGATCAGGATCAGGTCTCATGAGGAGATTGTGGGTTTTAAATATGGGGGGAAGCAGGAGAAAGTGCTACTTTATGCCGATGATACCCTTCTCCTCTTGGGTGACACGGATACCTCGTTGCAGGCAGCTATGGCCACTATTGTAGAATTTGGTACCTTCTCGGGTCTACTCATTAACTGGTCGAAATCAGCCCTATTATTGCTAGATGGTGATGAGACACAGCAGATAACGCCCTCTTGCCCTATACCACTCACGCAATCCTTTAAGTATCTTGGGATATGGATAACGAAATGCCCCAGAGATTTTTGTAAGCTAACCATATTTCCCCTCCTTCAAAGATTTAGAGAGCGTATTAGAACATGGCGTTCCTTGCGCATATCGATAGCCGGAGGGGTTAATCTTATAAAAATGATTCTTATGCCGCAGCTACTCTACTTCTTACATAACACGCCTATGTTAATACCCCTGAAAGTCTTTAGGATAGTGAATTCCATTTTCCGAGCCCTTATTTGGAGAGAGGGTGTCCCGCGAATAAAGCTGGAGCACCTGCAGAGACCCAGGGATGAGGGAGGGCTAGCACTCCCAAATCCATGGCTTTATTATATAGCGGCACAGCTGCAACACCTTATAGGGGCCACGGGAGAAGGAGGTGTGATGGGGTCATCAGCCATGGTAATGTTATACACGGTCCAAAGGGATTCTATTCCCTGTGTGCTTGAGGCACAGGCCTTTGGCCTGCCAAACAAAAGATACCCAACGTATAACCTAATTCAAAAGATATGGAACAAGACCAAATACTTACAGGGAGCGACTGGGTTTACCACTTTTAGCCCCATATGGAATAATGACTCATACCTGGAATTGGCTAAACTGCAGATGGGCCCTAGATGGGTTAAACATGGAGTGACACACCTTAAACATATATTTAAAAATGGAAGATTAATACCCTTTACCGAATTACAGGCTACATTCAAACTACCAGCCAGTATGTACTTCGGCTATTTACAGCTGCATCATGCAGTGAGGGCGCAGAGCGGGTCCTCGGAGTGGCACTTGTCCCCCGTCCCGCTGTTTGACCTCATTGAGGGGGCTGCTACTTCTAAGGGCTTTATATCGCAGGGGTACGCCATACTACTCCGGTCCTTTTTGGGTGGGCACCCCCTGGTGGTGATGGAGCGATGGGAGGAGGACATAGGTCCCCTAGATGGAGATCAGTGGGAGGAGGCTTTTCAGGCGGTGGTTACTTGCTTGCTGAATGTGTCCCAGAGGCTATCACAAATATTCATTCTACTGAGAGTACATTATACACCCCATAAACTACACTGGATGGGTCTGAGGGCGGATGCTAATTGTACCAGATGCAAGAGAGACCATGGGGATCTGATCCACTTAGTTTGGAGATGTCCAAAACTGCACCGTTATTGGGCGGGAATTGTGCGACAGATAAATGCGATTTTCCAAGTAAACCTTCGACTAGACCCTAAAGCCTGCATTCTAGGTATACTGGAAGAATATGAGTGGGAGGCAGATGTCAGAGAGGCTATCCATAGAGCCCTGTTTCAAGCCCGTAAGCAGATCTTAGTACGATGGAGGGAAGAGAGCCCACCCACGATCAGGGAGTGGGAGACAAAGATGGGGGACCAACTTCGACTGGAAAAGCTCATATACCAGCACAGGGGAACGGGACATAAGTTTGAGAGGTTATGTGCTCCGTGGCTAGAGACACTGGGGATCTGGTCATGGACAGGTTGTTGCGGATGTGAGCTGGACCACAGCGTGGGCTATATGGTCCTTAGGACCTCCAGTATGAGAACAGTTTTCTCCAGGTGGGGGAGAGGGGTAAAGGGCGGAAGCCCTCAGTGTGGTGTCTTAAAAGTGATATATGTGATCAATATCTGATCTTGTGTTTATATATAACGAAATGTATATGAGAGCAGGATGTGGCCTGTGATTGCCTACTACAATGTTGATACCTGTGGAATGTCATCTGTGTGTTTGTGTCTGTACAACTACCAATAAACAGTTTTGTTGGATAAAAAAAAAAATTTCATTTTAGTCAAAAGACTAAGACTGAGGCCTCATGCACACAGGACGTTTTTTGACTGTTTTACAGCAGCTGTTTTTAGCTGCAGATGTTTTTTTCTGCAGTCAATAAACCCTCCATCATGTTATCCTATGTGTTCATGCACACATAGGCTGTTATCAACTGCTTTTAGCAGTGACGTTTTTGAGCTGTAAAAAAAACCCAAGACCAGAGGGTTCTGAGTGATGTTTTTCAGCTGTAAAAGCGTTCAAACGCTCAAAAACGTTGATCCTCAATGTTTTTGGACGTTTTAGATCAATTGGAAAAAACTCCAAAACGCTGGCCCTTTAAAAACACGAAAAAAATGTTGTAATATAACGCTGGTAAAAGCTGAAAAAATGTTTATTCCTACGCTGGATCCCTTTCTACGTATAGTACGTGCAAGCCAAGAGATAAGTGGTGTAACAACAAAAGGATTGGAGCATAAGGTAGCTGCATACGCGGATGATTTGATCTTTTCTTTGTCTAACCCTAAAAAATCTATGATCGCTCTACTAAGTGAACTCAACAAATACAGTAATTTATCCAATTACAAAGTGAACTACGCAAAATCGGAAGGGTTATTAAGACTAAATATAGTAGCTAAAATGAAAGAGCAAATAAGTGAGATCTGTCGCTGCAAATGGTCAAACTCCCATATCCAGTACCTAGGAACTAAAATCCCTATAACGTTGAGTAAAATTTTTGAACTTAACTTCGCCTCACTCCTTCGACAATTTAAGACCGACCTTACTAAATGGGATAAAGAGATTCTCACCTGGTTTGGTCGGACCAATGTAGTCAAGATGAATATAATGCCTCGCCTGATCTATCTTCTGCAATCTTTGCCAATAAGTTTACCAGTGAGTTTTCTAAAGGACCTACGGGTAAGATTTTCAAAATTTATCTGGGCAGGTAAACCAGCATGGGTGAGCAGGGTTATCCTGACACTTCCAAAACCAAAAGGTGGGAACGGTCTCCCGGATCCAGTAAAATATTACGAGGCAGTTCATCTAACCAGAGTAATGAAATGGTGAATCCATATGAAAAACCCAAAACAATGGGTTCAGTTAGAAGAAGCAACAGTAGACCTCCCACTGTCAGGTTTGCCTTGGCTGAAAAGGGAGGATATACCAGACGCGGCAAGGCGTCATCCTTTGGTTGGGGCGACACTTAAAGTGGTTAGGCCACTCTTTAAATAAGCAAATCTGTCTCCCTTGCCCAGTCCCCTTATTCCAATTATAGGTAACCCAATGTTTCAGGCAGGTATCAAAGATAGTCAGTTTGATTCTTTGAGGAGGCAGGGCTTCTTTCGCCTTATACATTTTAGCCAAGACAACAGACCTATGAGGAACGCTAGCTGTAGAAGAGAGTTTCAGGACAGATTGGATTTTCTACACTGTGCCCAGCTAAGCACCATTATCAAAGCAGTGGGGGGAGTAGATATGGAATTAAGAGCTTTGACAGCATTTGAACAAGCCTGTATTTCGGGGGAACCAGCGAGACATCTACTATCGTTTTCTTATGCATTGTTAACAGCGGCCACAGCCCCACAAAACCTTCCATTTCTTGCGCAGTGGGAAATAGATCTGGATATCAAATTCATGCAAAGGCAAAAAAATAGAATCTTATTATTTGCACATAAAGCTTCAGTAGCTAGTAGATATTGGGGGGGGGGGGTACAAACTTCTCACAAGGTGGTATCAGACGCCTGCAGTTCTATATAAGAAATTTCCTCAGACTACGGATAGATGTTGGCGTTGCCAAGAATCTGAGGGTACCCTAATCCACATATTCTGGGACTGCTGGAAACTAAAAGAGTTCTGGGAGATGGTAAATGAGGTGGTAGAGGAATTGACAGGGATATCCCTTGGGATGAAGCCAGCTGCATACCTACTACATGATACGCCTTTATCTTGCAAAAATTACAAAAACTCATTATTAAAACATCTACTAATAGCTGCCAAAGCATGTATGCCGGCACTTTGGAAAAGGGAAGTGGCGCCAACTAAATCCCAATGGTTAGACAAGTTATCTGAGATCCAGGAAATGGAAGAGCTAACACTATTGGGGAAGGACCAGGCTGATTTGTATGTTACCACCTGGAGCCCATTTATCCGCTATATAGAGAGAGGTGATTTAGAGAGGTAAAGAGGATAAGGCGTTGGGACGTAGGGGGGAGACGATGGGGGTGCGAGAAGAGAGGGAGGAGACAATTTTTTTTTCTCTATTTTTGTTGGGTTGGGGAAGGGGGGAGGGAAAAGGGCTGGATAAGGCGACAAGTAATTTGCTCAGGGCGGATTATGGAAGATGACCATAGGAAAATAGTTAATAGTAACAGAGATAACTTGATAGAATTTCTATGGGGTGAAAAGACAGGGCGTAGTATGGGAGGGGATGGGAGATAAGTAATCTTTTGTATTCACAGTGAAGACACTTTTTCTTGTTTCCTTCTCCTTCTTGTCTCTTTATTGGAGAATTGTCAATATAAGCATACATAAAAATACCACAATGATGAAAGACTCTGTTGGAGACAGTAAATGATCCTCAAACTGATTAGTCTCATGACGGTGTGCTTGTGATGTGGAAAGATTAAAAAAAAAGCTGAAAAAATCACTGATAAGCTACTGACGTTTTTTGGATGTTTTTTTAAAGTCCCGTGTGCATGAAGCCCAAAACAAATTAATAACTAAATTTGATGTCAAAATTAACATTGGTCTGTAGTGCATGTTCATATCTCAATACCATAAATAATAACATATTACCGTATTTTTCGCCGTATAAGACGCACTTTTTCACAAAGTTGGTGCGTCTTATATGACGAATAGACAGTTTGCCCCAGCGATCCGCGATCCGAACGGGTCGACCTGAAACAGAACGAGAATCCGCGAAGCGCAACGCCGCCGCAGCCTTAGGAAAGGCCACGGCTTGGGCTAGCTCCGGAGCGGTCGGCCATCTTGGTACACCCGGCGGCAGTGCGCGCTTACGTCATCACCCCTCTGTTCGTGGATCCTACCAGATCGCGCATCTGCAACAACAGTGAGGTTTGTTGGACTGGCTATTAGGGGGCAGGGGCAATGCAATGTTACTGGCTATTATTACTATGTTGGGGGCATTTCTGATAGCAGCGAAGAAGAGGAATTATTGGGGTTCGAATAAAAACATTACAGCCTTATTTTTGTTACTTTCACTGTTTACTGACTTTACTGACTGTTAATGAGAGTAAAGATAGTTCTTAATATGTTACATAGTTGACATAAAATTGTTCTTAAACTGCTGTTAACTTTATACAGTTGATATAAAATATTTTACTACAGTATTTGGTTCAGAATCTTTTTTTTCTAGATTTTCCTCCTTTAACCACTTGACAACTGGGCACTTAAACCCCCTTCCTAACCAGACCAATTTTCAGCTTTCAGTGCTCTCACATTTTGAATGACAATTACTCAGTCATACTACACTGTACCCAAATGAAATTTTCGTCCTTTTTTTTCACACAAATAGAGCTTTCTTTTGGTGGTATTTAATCACCACTGGGGTGTTTATTTTTTGAGCAATAAATGGAAAAATACCGAAAATTTTGTAAAAAAATGCATTTTTCTTTATTTCTGTTATAACATTTTGCAAATTAGTAATTTTTCTTCATAAATTTTGGCCAAAATTTATACTGCTATATGTCTTTGGTAAAAATAACCCAAATTAGTGTATATTATTTGGTCTTTGTGAAAGTTATAGAGTCTACAATCTATGGTGCCAATCACTGAAAAT
>BLSH010094785.1:1719610-1730106 GCA_018402905.1 Glandirana rugosa
GTACTATTTTACACATTTTAAAGTTCCCCATACTTTTAAAAAAGTTCCGTGATACCACAGGCGAAATATATATATATATATATATATATATATATTATACATTCCTAGCCTGCTTCTTTTGATGTGTATATTGGTGGGGAAGAAGTGCTTTGCACTGTTCTGGTGCTGGGAAGGTGAAAGAAGGAAAATACTTCCTTCTTCCTCCAGAATCCTCGGCCAGCTTCTCACTTCTCTCCCAGATTCTCAACCCCTGAGCTTGAGAATCTGGGAGTGAGAATTCTGCCATAGATCGCCAGTGAGGTGCTGAGATCGCACCTTCTTATACTGGCTGTTTCTGTGGCAGTCAGTGACAGATTCGCTGTCTGCTGCGATGATCAGTGGAGAACGTGTTCTCCGCTGATCATTTCACTTTCATAAACTGTTAATGATCTGAGAAGGGCCGGATCGTGGCTCAGCTCAGTTTCATAAGCGGACACCATAGTGCCTTGAAAAAATTTTCATACCCCTTGAAATTTTACACATTTTATCATGTTACAACCAAAAAAGTAAATTTATTTTATTGGAATTTTATGTGATAGATCAACACAAAGTGGAAGGAAAACGATAAATGTTTTTTAACATTTTTTACAAATAAATATGTGAAAAGTGTGGCGTGCATTTGTGTTCAGCCCCCCGAGTCAATGCTTTGTAGAACCACCTTTTACTGCAATTACAGCTGCAAGTCTTTTTAGGGATGTCTCTACCAGCTTTGCACATCTAGAAAGTGCCATTTTTGTCCATTCTTCTTTGCAAAGCTCTGTCAGATTGGATAGAGAGCATCAGTGAAAAGCAATTTTCAAGTCTTGCAACAGATCCTCAATTGGATTTAGGTCTGGACTTTGACTGGGCCATTCTAACACATGAATATCTTTGATCTAAACCAGGGGTCTTCAAACTTTTTACTTCGAGGGCCGCATCATATATTTCACAGATATTCGTGAGACGAAAAAAAAAAAGTTATCTATAACTGAATCCTCAGCCATAAAATAGAATATAATTTGAAAGGCTGCCATCAGAGCCCAGTGCCTAGTGCACCAGGGCTAAACACTTAGAATTATCCCATACAGTAAATCTGTGTGACCAT
The DNA here is from genome assembly GCA_018402905.1 of Glandirana rugosa. Taxonomy (NCBI): domain Eukaryota; kingdom Metazoa; phylum Chordata; class Amphibia; order Anura; family Ranidae; genus Glandirana; species Glandirana rugosa. The sequence continues at coordinate 1,720,734 of BLSH010094785.1, forward strand.
CAGAGACTCCCTGCACATTTCTGTCCCCAGCAGAGTCTCCTCACACATCTGTGTCCCCATCAGAGTCTCCTTGCCCATTTGTATCCCCAACAGAATCTCTCCACACAATTGTGTTATCACCAGACTCTGCCTGCATGTTTGTGTCCCCATTAACACAACCTTGCACATTTGTGTTCCCATTTACAGCCACCCCTGCACATTTGTGTCCTCATCTGAGACTCTGCCACACTATCCTCAAAGCCACCTCCCCCTACCCATTAAATCCCCTCCTGCCCATTTGTGTCCCCATCAGAGCCCCCACATTTGTGTCCGACATCAGATCAGAGTCCCAATCAGAACCCCCCTGCACACTTATGTCCCCCATCAGAGTCCCACCCACACTTGTGCCCCATTAGAGCCCCTCCACACTTGTGCCCCCTTCAGAGACCCCCTGAACAATTGTGTTCCCATCATAATCCCACCTGAATATGTGTCCCCATCAGAGCCCTCCCTAACACTTGTGTCCCCACCAGAGCCCCCCTGAACATCTGTGTCCCCATCAGAGCCCCCCACAATTGTGTCTTCCATCAGAGCCCCCCCCACATTTGTGTCCCCACCAGAGCCCCCCTGCACACTTGTGTCCCTATCAGAGCTCCCTGGAACCTCTGGAAGTTCGGGTTATGCAGGTTCGGCCGAACTTCGGGAAAAAGTCCGGGTTCGGGACCGGACTTGACCCGAACTTTGTCCCGGACCCCAAACCCCATTGAAATCAATGGGGTCCTGAACTTTTAGGCACAAAAATGGCTGTAACAAAGTCCTGGCAAGTCCTAGAGGTCTGCAAAAGGAAGGAAATTGGGGTAAGAGTCGGACAAGTGCCCTACAAAGAAATGGGGATAGAGAAATAACTTTTAAGCTAAAATCACATAAAAAAATCAAACATGAAGGTGGATGTGGAGTTGGAGGTTGAGGAGGTGGTGAAAGTGGCGGTGGAGGAGGAGGAGGTAGCCAATACTGTTTTTTTTTATTTTTGTGCAAGAAATGATGATTTAAAATCATCTCCAATAACTTGGAGATGATTTTAGAACAATATAATCTGTCCCTCTAAGCAACAGCTGGAACCTTTCCCTATAGAACTTGGAGATGATTTTAGAACAATAATCTTTCCCTTAAAGCAACAGACTCTACCTAGTCCAGTCAGATCGTGCTGTGCAGCAGGATGAGGTCTGCAATCTGTCCCTCAAAGCAGCAGTACTAGTATCTCTACCTAGTCCACAATCAGATCGTTCAGTAATGTTCTATAATATCTGCAATCTGTCCCTCACAGAGCCAGCAGCATCCTCTCCCTAAACTATCAGGAGAGCATATGACATGCAGCACGGTGACTCCAGCCCCATATAGAGGCTACATACATGATGCACTGGCCAATCACAGCCATGCCATTAGCAGGCATGGCTGTGATGGCTTCTAAGGGCAAAGCAGTGAAACACTTGTTGATTGGCTGCCCTTGGCAGCTATTCAACACGTGGAATCAAATACCAGAACCCCGAACTCGAACCCGGACTTTTTTTGAAATGTCCGGTTTGGGTCCGGGTTCCGGACACCCCAAAGTTCAGTACGGACCCGAACTTTACAGTCCGGGTTCGGTCAAATCTCCTTGTGTCCCCACCAGAGCACCCCCCCTCCCCCAGCACATTTCTTTCTCCATCAGGCTCCCTGCACCACCCTATATTTCCCCTGTACATCTGTGTCCATTGCTGCTGTGCTGCTTCTCTGAAGGGCTGGCTGTAGTGCAGACCTACTGCACTTCCCGGCTCCCACTCAGCTGTTACACAGGTACGCTGTATGTGAAATGACAGCATTAAGAACACTGAATTTAACTGCGAGCGGTGCAGCCAGTCTGCACTGAAATAGTCTAAACTTTGTCAGGTTTGTCGAGTTGCAGGACTTGTGCTAAACACCCCTCACTGTCTGTCAGTATGTAGAGCAAGCCCCACAACCCAAGCAGAGACCGTCCCTGCAGTGAGTCTGATGAAGAAACGTCCAAGCGGGCCGGATGTGGCCCGCGGGCCATACTTTGGAGACCCCTGATCTAAACCATTCCATTGAAGCTCTGGCTGTATGTTTAGGGTCGTTGTCCTGCTGAAAGGTGAACCTCTGTCCCAGTCTCAAGTCTTTTGCAAACTCTAACAGGTTTTCTTCCAATATTCCCCTGTATTTAGCTCCATCTATCTTCCTATCAACTCTGACCAGCTTCCCTGTCCCTGCTGAAGAAAAGCATCCCCACAACGTGATGCTGCCTCCACCATGTTTCTTGGTGGGGATGGTTTGCTCAGGGTAATGTGCAGTGTTAGTTTTCCGCCACACATAGGGGTCGATTTACTAAAGCTTGAAAGTGCAAACTTTGGTGCAGCTCCACACATAAACCAATCAGCTTCAAGGTTTTATTGTCAAAGCTTGATTGAACAAGCTGAGGTTAGAAACTGATTGGCTAGCATGCACAGCTGCACCGTTTTTTGCACTCTCCAGCTTTAGTAAATCAACCCCATAGTGTTTTGCTTTTAGACCAAAAAGTTCAATTTTGGTCTCATCTGACCAGAGCACCTTCTTCCACATGCTTGCTGTCTCCCTCACAGGGTTTCTCGCAAACTGCAAACTGGACTTTTTATGGCTTTCTTTCAACAATGGCTTTGCCACTCTTCCATAAAAGCCAGAGTGCATGACTATTAGTTGTCCTGTGGACAGATTCTCCCACCTGAGCTGTGGATCTCTGCAGCTCCTGCAGAGTTACCCTGGGCCTCTTGACCAGGGGTAGGCAACCTGCGGCCCTCCAGCTGTTGCAAAACTGCAAGTCCCATCATGCCTCTGGGAGTAATTGTACCCATCAGCCTTGCAATGCTTCATGGGAAATGTAGTTCTACAACAGCTGGAGGGCTGCAGGTTGCCTACCCCTGCTCTTGACTGCTTCTCTGATTAATGCTCTCCTTGCCCAGCCTTTCAGTTTAGGTGGACGGCTATGTCCTGGTAGGTTTGCAGTTGTGCCATACTCTTTCCATATTCAGATGATGGATTGAATAGTGCTCTGTGAGATGTTCAAAGCTTAGGATATTTTTTTATAACTTCTCTTGTATTGAACTTCTCCACAACTTTATCCTTGGCCTGTCTGGTGTGTTCCTTGGCCTCCATGATGATGTGTTTCACTAAGGCTCCCTAAAAACCTCTGAGGGTTTCACAGAACAGCTGTATTTATATTAAAGTTTAAGAGATTAAACTACACACAGATGGACTCTATTTACTAATTAGGTGACTTCTGAAGGCAATTGGTTCCAGTAGATTTTAGTTAGGGGTATCGGAGTAAAGGGGGCTGAATGCAAATGCACGCCACACTTTTCACATATTTATTTGTAAAAAAGTTTGAAAACCATTTATCATTTTCCTTCCACTCCACAATTATGTGTCACTTTGTGTTGGTCTATTACATAAAATCCCATTTAAGTTTTTGGTTGTAACATGACAAAATGTGGGAAATTTCAAAGGGCGTGAATACTTTTTCAAGGCACTGTATATACATTTTTTGAAGCTGCTCCAGTCCAGTCTTCAGCGGTAGAAGCTCTGCAGAGGAGACAGCTGACAACGGCTGGGAAATGAATGGGAAGTGACATTACCCGAGTTAATATGGGGCTTCCACTGTCAGCTGCTTCCTCTACACCCGCCTCCACAGCGAAGCCGCTGCTATCAGCTCAGCGTGGGACCAGACCGGAGCGGCTTCAAAAAAGGTATGTGTTAGCGATTCCTTCTTTACAGAGTTAGATAGGTTAGTCTTAGATTGTGGATACCTGTAGATTTAGAGATTTTAGTGTTAGGGTGAACTTCTTCTTTATGAAAAACACAGTTCACCTGCTCTGTAGATAGTGATTCCTCTCTGCTGTCCCACAAACCTTAACCACTTGCCGACCGCCGATCGGCATCTGACGGCGGCAAGGTGGTTCGATAACGCGGATAGCCGTCACGTGACGGCGGCCGCGAGATCGCGCCTAGTGAGCGTGCACTCACTGTGTTCGGGGAGGGCCAAGGAGCGGGTGCCACCCGCGATGCCCCCCCCCCCGGAGTGAAAGAACGGAGGTCCTTGTAAGTAAACACGGACCTCCGTTCTGTGAGAGGGGGAAGGGAGTGATCACAGCCTTCCTGTACATGAAGGCTGTGACCACTTCCTTTCCCCAGCTAGGGCAGTCCCCACACAGTTAGAACACGCCCAGGGAACATAGTTAAATCTTAGAGCGCCCCCTGCAGGTTAACCCCTTCACTGCCAATGGCATTTACACAGTAATCAGTGCATTTTTATAGCACTGATCGCTGTATAAATGCCAATGGTCCCAAAAAAGTGTCAAAATGGTCCGACATGTCCGCTGAAATATTGCAGTACTGCTAAAAATCGCAGATCGCCGCCATTAATAGTAAAAAATAAAAAAAAAATAAAAACCCCAAAAATGAATTCTCATCATCCGTAAACGCGGCCACTTTTGCGCAAACCAATCAATAAACGCTGATTGCGATTTTTTTAATCACAAATATGAGGAAGAATATAAATCGGCCAAAACCAATGAAAAAAAATGTTTTTTTATATTTTTTTTTTGGACCTGTATTTTAGCAAAAAGTAAGAAATTTGGGTTTTTTTGCAAAATTGTTGCTCTTCTTTTGTTTATAGCGGCGATCAGATATGACGCATCGGTTATCAAATACCACCAAAAGAAAGCTCTATTTGTGGGAAAAAAAGGACGCAAATTTTGTTTGGGTACAACATCGCACGACCGCGCAATTTTCTGTTAAAGCGACGCAGTGCCGAATCACAAAAAGGGCTCCGGTCCTAAAGCTGGAAATCCTTCCGGCCCTTAAGTGGTTAAAGTGGTTGTGAGGTCACTTGTATAAAATGCTCCCATCCCCTTTGTGGTAGAACAATACGTTCCCCTGTACCTGTGGCGAGGCAGGATTAGCCAGGTATTTCAGGTGATACAGGGGGCCAAATGACACAGCACAAGCACTGTGCTATATAACATGCTTTAAGGGAACAGGATATGTTTTTTGGGGGGGGTTAACAAACGATCTAACCACTTGTCATCTAATTTACCTGTCCTTTACCTACTACCTAATTCGTGGATGTAGTAATAGACAAAGGGTGATATAGCACAGAGCTATCCTGGCCTCCGCAGAATTTCAGAACTAGGTTTAATAAGATTTACCTGTTTTATTATAGATTGAGGATAAAACAAGTCTTATTTATTTTTTGTCCGTGCATCCAGATTCTGATTAAAAAAATTGTATTTTCTCTAAAATACTGTTTAAGTGGACAACATGATTATGTTCATCTCTAATTAGAAACGCACAAATTGATTTTTTTTTCTACCATAAAAACTTAATTTTATATACTGCTCAATTTATCTGTCTGAAATTACACATTTTACCGAGGGCAGGCATGTCTCCCTATTTTATTACAGTCATAAAATAATTTTTTATTTAGCAGACAAACTAGTATGCCAGAGAGAAGGTGCCCTTACAGGGTTGATTCTGCTGCACCAGACCATAAAGGAAAAAAGAAAATTAGGATTACTTATATGGATAAGGCTTTGAAACATAGTTTACAATATAAAGTTATCAAAATGATCTGCTTAACCCTCATTAGATGCAAGTGAGAAACTACCATCATTTTGTGCAAAGTGCAAAACTGTCTTAGCAACCGTCAAGCCTAAATGCTTAATAAAATGGATTATGCAACCAAGGGGCCCAAGTAGGTTAGAGGATAAGTTCACCTTTTGTAACTTGTTACATGTTATACCCATATTCAGGGTGTAACATGTTTCAAATCCACCAGCCCCCACACCTCCCTGGCTCCCTGATGTCACGGGCAGCCCCCGCTCTCTGCCAGAATCTGCAGAATTGGCTGCGTCACTCATTCACAGAGTTCTGGGAATTAAAAACTACAAACTACTATGCGGCTGTCAGCTTGTAGTTTTCAATGAACTACCACAGCGCTATTGAGTGCTGTGGGAGTTCATTGATGCTTCCTGTTAATGTGTAACTGCTTGGCCTTATGATGTATGGCCAAATAGCTTACACACAGAGCCTGTAGGGATGGGCCGAACACCTCCTGGTTTGGTTCACACCAGAACTTGCGAACAGGCAAAAAATTTGGGCAAACACGAAAACGTAGTTAAAGTCAATGGGACTTGAACATGAAAAATCAAAAGTGGTAATTTTAAAGGCTTATATGCAAGTTATTGCCCTAAAAATTGTATGGGGACCCGGGTCCTGCCCTAGGGGACATGTATCTATGCAAAAAAAAGTTTTTAAATCAATCGTTTTTTCAGGAGCAGTGATTTTAATAGTGCTTATAGTGTAACAATAAAAATGAAATATTCTTTTAAATATCATGCCTGGGGGGTCCCCTTAGTCTGCCTGTAAAAGGGCGCACCTCTGTGATGTTTAAAACATAGCCAGAGCAAAATGATTTCCAAAGGAAAAATTATCACTTATTATTGCGACTGTAATGTATTGTATACAGATAAAATCACTGAAAAAGCATTGCGTTGCCCACCTCCTTCCCCCCAGTCCATAACAGGCACTTCAGGTCTGGTATGGATTTTAAGGGGAACCCCGCTCCAATTTTTTTTTAAATTTGCGTACAGTTCCCCCACAAAGTCCGTAGCAGACCCTTCAGGTCTGGTATATATTTTAAGGGGAACCCTGCTCAAAATAAAAAAAATTATGTGGGAGTCCCCCCCAAAGTCCATACCAGGCCCTTCAGGTCTGGTATGGATTTTAAGGGGATCCCCAAGCCAAATTATTTTAAAAAATGGCGTAGGGCCCCCCCCCCCAAAATCCAAACCAGACTCTTATCTGAGCACACAGCCGTAGCAAAGCACCTTGCCCCCATGTTGATGGGGAGAAGGGCCTCATCCCCACAACCCTTGCCGGTGGTTGTGGGGGTCTGCGGGCGCGGGGCTTATCGGAATCTGGAAGCCCCCTTTAATAAGGGGACCCCCAGATCCCGACCCCCCATGTGAATAGGTATGGGGTACATTGTACCCCTACCCATTCACCAAAAAGGAGTAAAGTGGTACAAAAAACAAGAGGCAGTTTTTGACAAGTCCTTTATTGTGTAAAATAGCTCTTCTTTTAGTCCTTCTTTTGGTCTTCTGCTTCCTCTCTTGGTCTTCAATCTTCATCTTCTTCCTTCTTCTTTCACCGCCCCTGCTCCTGCTGCCACAGCCATACCGTGCAGAGGCGTCTCCCAGAATGGGCGGTCTTAAGTTTGACATTTCTTTTATAAGAAGGGGTGGGGCCACCTGGTGATGTACATGGGTCACCAGCCCCCTCTGACAACTAATGATGTTAGAAGGGAGCGGGGTCACTCTTTTACATCACTGGGTGGCCCCCCCTTACCTATAAAATAAATGTTAGACTGCAGACCGCCCATTCTGGGAGACGCCTCCGGACGGCATGGCTGCGGCAGCGGGAGTGGGGGTGGTGAAAGAAGAAGGAAAAAGATGGAAAACTGCCTCTTGTTTTTTGTACCAATTTACTCCTTTTTTGGTGAATGGGTAGGGCTACAATGTATCCCATACCTATACACATGGGGGGTCGGGATCTGGGGGCCCTCTTATTAAAGGGGGCTTCCAGATTCTGATAAGCCCCCCGCCCGCAGACCCCCACAACCACCAGCAAGGGTTGTGGGGATGAGGCCCTTCTCTCCATCAACCTGGGGACAAGGTGCTTTGGGGGCGACCTCAAAGCATCCTCCCCACATTGAGGGCATGTGGCCTGGTATGGTTCGGGGGGGTGCTCGCTCGTCCCCACCCCCTCCTACCATGCCAGGGCTACGTGCTTGAATAAGGGTCTAGTTTGGATTTTGGGGGGACCTCTATGCCATTTCTTTTTTAATTTTGTCACGGGGTTTCCCTTAAAATCCATACCAGAGCTGGAGGGCCTGGTTTGGATTTTGGGGGGCCCCACGTAATTTTTTTTACATTTTGGTGTGGGGTTCCCCTTAAAATAACTACCAGATGTGAAGGGTCTGTTATAGACTTTGGGGGGGAACCCTACGCCATTTTTTTTTCAATTTTGGTGCGGGCCTTGCTATTGTAAATTATTTTAAAATTTGTGATGACATGCCCCTGTAAACCAGGTGCAGAAAAATTGGGCCTTGAGTGTTGCGGTGCCAGAACACTAGAAAGTGCAATGCTAGTATAGTCCAATATAAGTGAAAAAAGTGCACTGGTGCTTAAAGGTGCTTGCAATCTTCAAAGTGCCAAGGTGCTTCAAAGTGTGTTGGGTGTCACCCAATAGGCATCCCTACTCACCAAAGACCATTTTCAGCTTTTCAGTCTGGGGGTCTGGTCAAGCTTATTACAGTCAGATTCTTCTCAAAGGCAAGCCTGGGGTATGATTGTTCAGAATGATCAAATTCCAGAAAGACTCCAATGAGGTGTGGAGATATTGGGATAAGAGAAGGAGGGCCACAATAATGAAGTACTGTATGGTCATGAATTTAATGCGCAAACGTAAAAGTACTTACAAATTCGCAGATGAAACTTCGCTTATAATATCCATAAAAATCACGAACGCCGCTAATCCGCGTACGTTCCAAAAAAACGGAAGTGACGTCCACGGAAACCAAATGCTGGAAATTACGTCAACGCGTTTCGCCTGCCCATAGGCATCATATATTTGCACCTGGAGCACTTTAAAGCACATATTCACAGCACATCTAATAATTTATTAATTAATTTAAGACAGCGCCATTTCCGTTTATTCCAGTGCATCATCAACGTTCGTTCAAGCCTTTGAGAAGAATCTGACTGCAATAAGCTTGACCAGACAGCCAGACTAAAAAGCTGGCGGTCATGGTCTTTTGGTATGCAGGGACACCTATGGGGTGACACCCCACACACTTTGAAGCACCTTGGCACTTTGAAGATTGCAAGCACCTTTAAGCACCAGAGCACTTTTTCACTTATAATGGACTATACTAGCATTGCACTTTCTATTTTTATGCACATTATTAATTTATAGTACTGTTGATGTTTATGCAAGCGCTATATATTTGTTTACTTATCAGGTGATCTTTTCACTTTGTGTATAGCTGCTGCATGTCACTAAGCACATATACCTTTCTCCAAAAGCGCAAAGTTTGTATTTATATATATTTTGGTGGCAGAACACTGTAACCCCTTGCAGTTACTCTAGTTGGGTGCAGGAACAGGCCCTGCTGTTGTAAATTAGTTAAAAAATTGTGATGACATGCCCCAATCAAACAGGTGCTGAAAAATTGTGCCTTGGGTGTTGGCGGTGCCAGAACACTGTAACCCCTTGCAGTTACTCTTGTTGGGTGCAGGAAAGGGGC
>BLSH010094785.1:1751093-1765202 GCA_018402905.1 Glandirana rugosa
CCATCGGTTGTACCAAAAAAAAAAAAAACATAACTCCGGATAAGTTTTTTTCTTCATATACTTACCGACACACTCAGGGCAGATTTACAAATAAGACGTGTTCCATGTGTGTTCAGAACACCCTAGGTACGGACTAAATAAAATTATTTCCAATCGAACAGGTGTAACCTACACCTGTTTGCCGAGGCGAACAGACATTATTGCGGGGGACGGCACGATTTGTGTGCAAGGCTGTTATGTGACCGACGTCCCGTCCGGTCGTGGAGGTTCCGTATTTCCCGTTCGAGTCCGGTACACCGGTTAAATCTCTGGGTTGCAGCCAGTGTATTGTCGGAACGTGTGTTTAGCACGGCAGGGGGCGTTATTACAGACAAGCGGAGCCGTTTGTCCACATCCAATGTGGACAAGCTAACCTTTATTAAAATAAATCAGGCATGGATCCCACAAGACTTGTGTGTACCTTGTGCAGAATAAACATTTAGACGGGACTCACACAGCCATTCATATACTTCTTTTTTTGAATAGGCCTCAATACAAAAAAAAAAAAAACCATGTTGGCTACCTCCTCCTACTCCTCTACCACCGCCACTTCCGCCTACACTGCCACGGTCACGGCCTAGTCAACCTCTAGGCTCCTACTCCACATCCACCCCCCTTCCCATTTTTTTATTTGATTTTAATTTATTTTCCCTATCCCCATTTATTTGTAGGGCCCTACAAAGAAGTTGATTTTAGAACAGTTATATGGCTTCTACCGTTAATTAATACTTTTCAGACACAGTTTGAAGATGATCCACATTCACCTCCATTTTTGCTTTTTTTATGTTTTTATTTTTTAAAAAATATTTAAAGTTATTTCCCTGTCCCCATTTTTTTGTAGGGCACTTGCCCTACCCTTACCCCCATTTTACTTCCTTTTGCAGCCCTCTAGGGCTTTCCAGGACTTTGTTACAGCCATTTTTGTGCCTAAAAGTCCGGGTCCCCATTGATTTCAATGGGGTTCGGTGTCCGTGCGATCGTTCGGGTTCCGTCCGGACCCGGACTTTGTCCCGAAGTTCGGCCGGACCAGCAGAACCTGAACTTCCAGAGGTTCGCTCAACTCTAGTGGGGGTCATCCTGTCAGTGCTCAGACCATATGCCACACACTGCATCAAATTGGTCTGCATGGCTGTCATTCCAGAAGGAAGCCTCTTCTAAAGATGATGCACAAGAAAGTCCACAAACTGTTTGCTGAAGACAAGCAGACGAAGGACATGGATTACTGGAACCATGTCCTGTGGTCTGATGAGACCAAAATAAACGTATTTGGTTCAGATGGTGTCAAGCATGTGTGGCGGCAACCTTGTGAGGAGTACAAAGACAAGTGTGTCTTGCTTACAGTCAAGCATGGAAGTGGGAGTGTCATGGTCTGGGGCTGCATGAGTGCTGCTGGCACTGGGAAGCTACAGTTCATTGAGGGAACCATGAATGCCAACATGTACCCATGATCCCCTCCCTATGGGCCGCAGGGCAGTATTCCAACATAACAATCCCAAACACACCTCCAAGACAACCAATGCCTTGCTAAAGAAGCTCAGGGTAAAGGTGGTGGGCTGGCCAAGCATGTCTCCAGACCTAAACCTTATTGAGCATCTGTGGGGGCATTCTCAAATGGAAGGGGGAAGAGCGCAAGGTCTCTAACATCCACCAACTCTGTGATGTCATCATGGAGGAGTGGAAGAGGACTCCAGTGGCAACCTTTGAAGCTCTGGTGAACTCCATGCCCAAGAGGGTTAAAGTCGTGCTGGAAAATAATAGTGGCCACACAAAATATTGACGCTTTGGGCCCAACTTCCACATTTTCACTTAGGGGTGCACTCACTTTTGTTGCCAGCGGTTTAGACAATAATGGCTGTGTGTTGAGTTATTTTGAGGGGACAGCAAATTTACACTGTTATACAAGCTGCGCACTCACTACTTTACATTGTAACAAAGTATCATTTCTTCAGTGTTGTCACATGAAAAGATATTATAAAATATTTACAAAAATGTGAGGGGTGTACTTTTGTGAGATACTGTATATATAATTGATGGCCAGCTTCTTCCTCCAGCCCACCGATATTGGTGCCAGATCTTGGGCAAAAAAGCCTCCCCCACAGCCTGAGATATTGCAGTTTAGAAATGGGATGTAGTTGGAAGGTGACTTAGATTCCCAGGGGGCAACTGTGAGGCCAGAGCTTTGTCACCAGTGCCCCCAAATATTAGTAAATGCAGCAAAATAAATTAAATTAAACAGATAAATCTTTTATCTGACATATGACTTGAGGATGTTTGCAGATTGGCATGCAGAAATGCATGTACCTGGACTTTTTATGCTTGTTGGGCTAAGGTCCCCTTAAAGGGATAAGATGGCAACCCTAATTACACAAAAATAATAAAGGCACTTTCTCTAAAAAAGCTGCATTTCATTTACAGCAGCAGCATCTGAATCAAAATCTCTGTTTTACGGCTACCTTTTCTAATGAAAGGTCCTGTTTTCTGAAATACTGCCTGCAGCCGTTTGGTCCAGATCTGCTCCCAAGGGGCGGGTTGCTTATTCATCGCAACAAAAAAGCAGGTGTCCAAATAGCACTCTCTAGTGGTGGCCAGGACAGCATTTTTTTACAGTAAAGATAACTGCAAACACATGACCAGGCTCATAGCAGTAAGTAACCCTTAATATTAGCAGGGAGAGGCACGAATGCCTAATATTTATTGAAAGTTTAAATTACGATGAATCTTTGGAATGGAATTTTAGCTTTACATTTAAGTTCCGTTGTGATTGCTAAAAGTTCACTCATGAGAAATCTCTTGTAAAATCATTTGCAAGCTGATTAGAAAATAGTGTTATTGATATAGTTGCAGTGTTGCAAACATTAACAAAGCATTATTGTACTACAGCCAATATAGTCCTGTAAATATTCCATACCATGATACATTCCTAAAAACAAAAAAAAAATCAATCCTGTCCAAACATTTATTTTGCCATGCAGTGGACTGATTCAAACAAATATTTCTATATTCCACTCTTCACATCTCAAAATGTTGGAGATGGCAGGACTAGTCTTGACTTTTACAGAAAAAGCCAAGATTTGCATGTAACTTCAGCATATGTTTATTGACCCTTAGATTGTTTTGACAAGCAGTTTTCACTAGTCATAACCCCTGCTTATGTATTTGTCCCTGATATGCTCAGTATGAGGAAGCCAGATTTGTTACAGGTCCACTTTATACTGTATATTATATGGTTTTATACTATGTCTGGTCAGCAGAGGCCCTCTGCCATTATTTTCTCCTAATTGTCACATAGCAGGTTGCTAAAATGAGTTTTTGCAAGTGATTCACACATTCCTAGCACATGTGTTAAATTGCAATCTGCCATTAATGGCATTTATACACATTGTCTATATTGTTGAAGAAGATGCTTTACTCATGATAGTCATATAGTGGAATATAAAAGGTGATTATAGGTGTCATGCATTGGACAATTTCAATTTTTATTATATAACTTCATACCCGCCTGAAAGTCTGTGTACTTAAAAAGGGGGCAAACTATTAAAAATGGCCACAAATATTCCCAACACTGTATTAAAAGTTGGGATCAATTATATTGAACTTGATGGAGCTGTGAAATGAGCAGTTTGGTGGTTGGAGAAAACACTAATAAAAAAAATGTAAAATAAAACATCCCAAAAAAAAACAAAAAAAACAAAAACAACTTTCTTGCTGCCAACGTGGCAGCATACATGTGGAAGTAGCCTAACTACTTCCAGCCACATGACAAGTGCATAGCTATAAAGAGTTTTCTCACATTGATAGCAGTTCCCTTGTTTGTCCTCATGGTCCTCAGTAGTTGCCCATGCAGGTTCAAATTCTCCTGTAGCAAAGTCCCTGACTTTGAGTCCTAAGGCCTCATGTACACTGGACATTTGGCCATCTCTTCTAGACACCTTTCCTTTTGGTAGCAGTGTTTTGGCATAAAAAAAAATGCTTGTAAATGTGTTTAGGCATGTTTAGGTACTTCAAATGCTTGGGAGCTAATTCATTTCACTATTCATTATTCTGCACATTGAAATGAAATAACGCTCCAGCGCTAAATGCACTTATGCATTTAGGTCTGTTTACACACATCAAGTGTTTTTTTTCTGCCAAAACGCTGCTGCTCTTGGATATACTGGCTATGTTTTTTTTTCTGCTTTAAACGCCAATGTGTGCATGGACATGTAGGCTACAATGCAGGGATATTTAGAGGCAGAAAAAAAAAAAACCACCAGATGCCCCTAACAGCAGCATTAAAAATGTCCAGTGTGCATGAGGCTTAAATGTGGAAAATTGTGGGTTTCAGCCCCACATGCAGCAGGGCAACCAGGGATATTTTTCTCTGAAGTGCTCTTCTTGTCTGGAGTTTTCCCAGCTTGCCTATCAAGAAGTGAGTCAATCCATGGAACTGTGGAACTTCATTGCCAAGACAAGTGTGTTTTTATTTCTGTTTGGAGATTGTCTGTTAATTTCTTCAGTTGTGTGCTGTGTCACCTTTCTGATGGGTAAACTAAAATTACTACTTTCCAGGCAACAATGTATCATTCTGAGCATTTTCAGTAGATGGATTTCATCTAGTTGCTATCTTGGATTTGCACAAACACTGACAGCCAAATTGGAAATAAGCAAACTAAACAAATTGGCCAAAAGACAGGGCAAGGGGGAAGTATAGTTTTAAAAAGCTGGTGGCAGAGAGTGCGCATGAGCAGGGTCTCCGTGATGGCAGCTTAGCCACGGAGCTCCGTACTGCCCTGTCCTCACAGCCCGATTTGAGCTGCCATCCAGGACCGAGACAGCTCCATCCGGACCTCCAAGACAGCGGGAGTCACCGGGGCTTCACTCGGGAGCCCCGCGGACCTCTCGGGGCCCCAGTGCAGCCCAGGCCGGTCGCGGCTGTTAAGTGAGGCCGCGGCTGCGGCCTACTCGTGAGGGGAAGGCGTGGACTAGAGTACCTAGAGTTCAAGGGACGAAGGCATCCATCGCTCCCAAGGCTGAAAGTGAGCCCTCCTCAGCATCCCTCCGGGGGTCTCACAGCCTCGACAGGGACCTTGGTGACCTCACAGGGGAATCGGACTGGCACTTAAGGCCACGGCCGGGCCCTCCGGTCAGCCATATCAGTCACTTCCACAGGCCCAGCCCTGGATGTCTCCCATCACTGGTGTCCAGGGGAGGAATCCCTTATCCCCTCTCCTCGGGCCGGCGATTCCTGCTATGTCCTAGGCTCTGGGGCATCCAGAATACTCTCTCCCACACTGGAGTTGGAGCACTGAGGATCTCCCCTTTTTTTTCTTGCTCTCTGCACTATATTCCACGCTGGGAAGGAACTTGAACTCTGAGCACTGTTTTATGATGCCATTGCAGTTCTTCCCTTATTCAGCTATAACAATTAGGCCTCCCGCTCTCCAGAGCAATCATTGAAGTTAGTGACTCTCTCTCCCTCTATTTTATTTTAAGGTGTCTGCAGACAGAGTCCGCTCCCCATGTATGCCGCTGCGGTGAGAAGAGACATCTCAAAACACCCGGTCTTCACTACTCAGACCCCTTGTACTAATTCTGTGCCCCCGGGTTCACAGCCAGACCCCAAAGACAAACTTGAGGACATGGAGGCTGGGGCAGAGGGGGGATTGCAAATTCTCCCTGCCCAGGCTCCTCTGCTGCCTGGATCAACCAACCCCCAGGCCCTGTCCCCTGCTTCCACAGTGTCTCTGCTGGAAAGGACCTTGGACAAAATGTTCTCCTCCCCAAATGGGGACCAAATCCCTAACACAGGAGTCCCAGCTGACTTGGGGTTCCCCTCGCCAACACTTCACTCGGACTTGAGATTTATGATGGAAACCTTCTCCAAGATGTTATCTAAAGGCTTGGCCCAAACAGCCTCCCAAATTACCTCTGCTATCCAATCGGACCTTCAAAACTTGGGTTCAAGGATCGACGCCATCAAACAAAATACAGACCAAACAATAGCGAGAGCGAATCAGAATATTTCTCGCATCCAGGACCTCCAAGATCAACTGAAGGTGGCCCTCTCTAAGATAGAGGACCTAGAGAACCGCTCTTGCAGATACAATTTTCGTATCAGGGGGTTGCCAGAATCCATCTCAGATGTTCCAGGGACAGTTCGCTGTTTCATTAAAGAAATTATCCCGGATATTCCTGACCACAGGCTAGAGCTGGACAGGGTGCATACAGCCCTTCAGGCTCCTCGCTCTGACAGGAGGCCTAGAGATATTGTAGTCAAACCTCATTTTTTTGCGGTCAAGGAGGAGATTATGAAGCTTACCAGGAACATGCCACAGCTTTCCTTCCAAGGTCACTCCGTTCAAATTTTCACTGACATTTCCCCGACCACTATTCAAAAGAGGAGGGACCTGAGACCCTTGCTGGAGGTCTTAACGCAAAAATCCATCAAGTACTGGTGCTTTCCCTTCCGCCTGACCTTCTCCTTCAAGGGAAAGAGACACAGCTTTTCCTCCTTCCTTGAAGGGGAACACTTATTGATTAAGCTGAATATTATCTCTCTGGAACCCGGTTCCTCCCTTCTCTCCAAGATGGCTGGCCCCTCTAAGCGCCCCTCACTCAGAGTCCAATCCCCCCAGTGTGGATGAAACAGCAATCCAAGAGGTCCAACCCTCCTTGACATCCATAGGATTCCTCAGGGTTCTATCTCAGACTGCAGAGTCCTTTCGAGAATCGTAATTGTTTAGAACTGTTTTCTTTTGAGTTACATGGCTATTGCCAATGATCTCGTTGCAGAGATAAGTGTCTCCTTTGTTAACATTGTTTTTTCAGGTTGTTTGGGGTTGTGAGACCCAACTTGGGCTGTCCGGGGGGCTCCTTTTTGCTACCCACTTCTGCCCAGGGTCCACCCTGCTCGTTCCCATTGTTGTGGTGGGTTTCAGGGCAGGGCTCCAAGCGCCCCTTCTGGGGGGCCCACCCGGAGGCCTCCATCTTGTGGGTATCCCCTTCTTTATATGTTTGCGGGAAGGCCTTATGGTTTGTCTCCTTCTCAGGACGGAGCGTGTTGGTCCTTATTGGACATGTTGGGTTTCTGGCGTGGGTTCTGGGATGGGTTGCCGGGGGTCCTCTCCCCGGCCGGGGGGGAGGGGCGGTGGGGGTCGCCCCTTCGGGGTCTGCCTCTCCTCCCCTCCTCTCCCCCTGCCTGGGGCGCCCTCCTTGGGGGGGGCCGGGGTGGTTCCTAGGCAACATGGTTATGATTCTTTTATGGGGATGTTCCTGGTTATATTATAAGCTAAGGGTTGTTTAGGGGATGGGGTAGTAAGCATGCTCCTCCCTCTGATCTTGGGCTTGTCCAGATGGTCCGCCCGGGAACAGATGTGATGCTGCCGATTAGGCAGATGTTACAATGTTGATTTCGGGGCATGGGGGCTGGGTCCCCAACTCCCATCCCCCGACTTCGGATGGGAATGGCCACTTCGGGCCATTCCCCCTCTCCTTTATTTCTTTCTTTCTCTGTCCTTCTTTCTCTCTCTCTCTCTCCTTTTCGTCTCTTTTTTTTTTTGGTTCTTCTCCAAGCATCAGGGAGGATCTTCCATGAAGGGTGGGATGAGTTGCAGATCTTCACCGATGAGAGTCATTTCTTCTTCGCTACAACTCCAGCAAGTTTGGGTGAGTTGATCATCAGTGACGCTTGTACTTCCTCTAAATTTCATCATGTCTCCCCCGGCTAACCTTCCAGAAATTTTTAAAATAGCCTCTCATAATGTTCAGGGTCTCAATTCCCCCATAAAGCGTAAGAAGTACTTCCAGGCCGCTCACCCCCTGCACCTGGAGGCCCTTCTACTTCAAGGAACTCATTTCCCCACTCAATTCAACCCTAGCTTTATCCATGCAGGCTTTCCCCACTTCTTCCTGGCGAATGCTCCGGATAAGCCGAGAGGGTTAGGAATCTTTTTTGCAAAAGGCCTCGGGTTCCATGCTAGTAAAGAAATCCGGGACCCGGAGGGCAGATTTATCCTCTTGACCGGAGACATTGGGGGTCACACTCTCACGCTGGTCTCCTATTATACACCAAATTTGGGGCAGGTTAAATTCTTTCGATCCATGCTGAGCTCCCTCTCCCCCCCCCCCATTTTGAGGGTACTGTGATCTTGGGCGGAGATTCTAACACCGCCCTTGACCTCATGTTGGACAAGTCAGAGTCGGCCCAATCTCGCCTATTACAACCCCCAAAAAGGAGTCTGAAGTTGGCTAAACTTCTTAATTCATTAGGCCTAGTAGATATATGGAGGATATGCAATCCTAACACGAAAGACTATACCCATTACTCCACCCCACACCAGTCTCTGGCCAGGATTGATCATATTTTTGTGGGGGCCCACTCTATCCCTTTGGTAACTAAATCCTTCATAAGGGATTCCCCTCTTTCAGATCATTTGATGGTGGTGCTATACTTTAAGTCCCAGACAAATGCAGGGCCGCGACCACTATGGAGACTAAACGAGGCTATTTTGAACAACCCGGTCCACTGCACTTTATTAGGGGATGAACTTAAAGAATACTTTAGTCTTAACTCGGGTACGGAGGTTTCCTCTATGACTCTTTGGGCTGCCCATAAAACGGTTATGCGAGGCAAGATGCATCTTTCTGCTAAACTCAAGAAGGAGAAGAAGAGTGATTTAATTCAATTAGAGCAGGATTTTCACAAGCTGGCTAGGTCACATAAGAAAAGCCCCTCTCCTCAGTCTTGAGCCAAGCTGTAGGCGGGCAGGGTGGCTTTAAATCTGGCCTTAACCTCTCAGGCTAAAAATCAGGTGCAATGGTCAAACGCCAAATTCTACCTTAGGAGAGATCAAGTAGGCCCCAGTCTAGCTATCAGATTATCCCCAAAATTTAAATCCTTTACCTTTCCTAAGGTGAGAGATCCTTCGGGGACCCTCACTCAAAACCCTCATAAGATCTTGGCCACTTTCAAAGAATTCTACGCCAAGCTTTACAAGTCGGAGATCCCGGATCCCTCCTCCTTCCCGTCTGATTTCCTTGATAGCGTTCCCCTTCCCACCCTAGACACAGATCATATTCGCTCTTTAGAAGCTCCAATTTCGGAAAAAGAAATTCTAGAGGTAATTAAGCATCTTAAAAGGGGTACTGCTCCTGGACCAGATGGGTTTTCAACGGGTACTACAAACAATTTGGGTCCATCTTAGCCCCTCATTTAGCAAAATTCTTCAACTCTCTGCAGGGGGGTACGTTTGTTAATGAGGATCTCAACTCGGCCACTATCACGGTTATCCCTAAACCAAACAAAGACCCCTCAGAGGTCGGTAACTATAGGCCCATATCCTTAATTAACAATGACCTAAAAATATTAACCAAAATCCTGTCTAATAGATTGTCTGCTTTCATTGGGGACTATATTCATAGGGACCAAGTGGGTTTCATATCCGGCAGATAGGGCCCCGACCAAATTCGAAGGGCTGTGGATCTTATCTCACTTCTCGGTTCGGGGTGGGACTGGAGTCCGGGCCAGGAAGGGTTTGTTTTATCAGTTGATCAACAAAAAGCCTTTGACACGGTGGAATGGCCCTACCTATTTGAGGTCCTGGGTCGTTGGGGGTTTGGCCCGCGTTTCCTGCAAACTCTTAAAGCTTTATATTCCAATCCTAGAGCTAGCATTAGATTGCAAAACCTTTTCTCCGATCCGTTCAACATTTATAGAGGTAGCAGACAGGGCTGCCCGCTCTCCCCATTGATCTTTGCAATCACCATTGAATCCTTGGTGATAGCTATTAGAGAACACCCAGACATTAAGGGGGTGAAATGTGGTCCTTACACCCACAAATGTGCCCTTTTTGCAGATGACCTTTTACTATTTATATCGTTCCCCCTCGTCTCGGTCCCTAACATTATTAATTTGTTGCAGGATTTTGGTAGGGCCTCAGGGTTAAAGATTAAAGATTAACCTGTCTAAATCCGCTGCTTTCAATGTAAATGTTCCCGAGGGGATAGTTCAACAGCTCAAAAACAGTTATAATATTACCTGGAGCCCAACGCAGATCCCCTATTTGGGTATTAAATTGACGGCTACGATTGATCACCTTTATTCAATCAACTATCCCCCATTATATAAACAACTTCAAGATGACCTTATCCTTTGGGGGAAATTGGGTCTCTCCTGGTTGGGCCGAGTGAATTCGGTCAAGATGACCCTTCTTCCAAGGATTTTATATTTCTTTAGAGCCCTACCCATCCCAATTAGTAAGCCACATCTACTCAAACTACAGTCTCAGATTAAAATAATTATTTGGGGTAATAAGTAGAGTTGAGCGAACTTTGGGGTGTCCGGGACCCGGACCCGAACCCGAACTTTTCACAAAAAATCCGGGTTCGGGTCCGGGGTTCTGGTATTTTATTCCACGTGTTGAATAGCTGCCAAGGGCAGCCAATCAACAAGTGTTTCACTGGTTTGCCCTTAGAAGTCGTCACAGCCATGCCTACTAATGGCATGGCTGTGATTGGCCAGTGCATCATGTGACCCAGCCTCTATATGGGGCTGGAGTCACCGTGCTGCATGTCATATGCTCTCAGGATAGTTTAGGGAGAGGATGCTGCTGGCTCTGTGAGGGACAGATTGCAGATATTATAGAACATCTCAAAGGTCTCTACAGAATTGGACACTTTCTCTCCTCTTCTGGCCCTATCTCCCTGGAGCATTGTTTGGAAAAATTGGATATGCCCCCATCTGAAAGGTTTCAATTTCAACAAACTCACCATTTCATAGCGATGATCTGGAGGTCCACATGGGCCTCAGGAGGAGTTACTCCGTATAAAAATGGTGCTCTGAAACCCCCCCTCAAAAGGGAGAAGTCTCTATAATATATGCTTCACTGGTTGATCACCCTGAGAAACCCCCATATACCAGGATTTGGGAGGGGGAGCTGGGCTTGAGTTGGGGAGCGGACAGATGGTTTGACCTCTTTCTGAAATGCTTCAAGGGACTAGTAAACATTACACTGATGGAGGCTAGCGTGAAGGTGATCTCCTGTTGGTATCTGGTCCCTGCTCGACTCGCTTCCATGTTCCCGAATTCTACTCCATAATGCTTTAGAGGCTGCCACATTCAGGGTTCGTACTTTCACACTTGGTGGGAATGCCCCAAGATTAGGGGCTTTTGGAACAGAATCTTCTCGTTGTTGCGAAAAGTTACAGGCCAGCCTATACCACAAGACACGGAGGTGGCGTTATTAAATCTCAAACCAGCCGGACTTTCTAAGTCTTTAAACAAATTAACCCATTTTATTCTGTTGGGAGCTAAATTAACTTTAGCAAAGGCTTGGAAAAAAACCCTCTGTTTCATTCAACGCAGATAAGGAAAAGATTACTTGGATAATGACCCAGTAAAAATATGCCAATATCCTCCTTGACTCTTCTGCCAAGTTTGACATGATATGGGATCCCTGGCGATCTTATCTCAACTTGCCCATTTCATAAGGTCCTATGTGATATCAGATAACGCCTCCCTGGTGCCTGTTCCCTTCTCCTCCTGCTAATCATCTTTCTTCTTCCTTCTCTTTCTCGCTCCCTCCTCGTTTCTTCTTCTTTTCTGGTCTCTAGGTTATATCATCATTGCATTTAATGTATGGTCATAAATGAGTGATGCTGAGGGGACATGCGATCCCAAGTTTATGCTTCAGGGGTTAAGTTGGACTTTGTTTATGCAAGACTCACTTGGTGGGTGGACTTCTCGGCTTGGTCCGGTCCCATGCCCAGGTACAGTCTGTTCCTATTTGGTGTGCCAGGCGATGGGTCTGGGGACGATCCGGTGGTCCTGCTCTAAATAGGTGGAATTGAAGCACTGTTATTTATGCACCTGTCCATACAGTCTTTATCTTTTTGTATGTTTATTGTGATTTTGGGGTAAGGCTCTACTTTACCTGCAGTTTATGCTTACTTTTGTATTTGAAAATGCTAATAACATCTTTAAAACAAAAAGCTGGTGGCTTTACAGATATTATTGTAGTTGCCTCATGTCAGTATTGCAGCTGCCCTGCACCATGAGTTCCCTGCATAGCAAAGAGCCACCTGGTTCCTATAGGTAATGGTCATCAGACCAGAAGGGTATTTTTACTAGTGTATGAATGCTTTAGATGTGAAATGAGAATTACAGCCAAAGCAGTCTATTCTGCATTCCTGTGACCATTTTTAGCAGACAGTGGGCTGAAGCCAGCTCTTGGCTGATGTCACCGAACTGGTCCAGGCTGGGAAAGATTGTGAATATATGGTCGGCATCCACCCAGATCCCTGAACTGGCTCCTGGTTCAGGCTATCAACGAGCCGCTGAGAGCCTGCGCCAGCCGCTCCGGCACCATCCATAGCCCAGCACTCCAGAGAGCGTGCGGGGGGGGGGGGGCAGAGCAGAGAGCCGGTGACTGACAGTAATGCATGATGCATACCTGAGAGGAATGGATATAAGGATGAGGAAAATAGAAGAAATCAAGAATAAACTGTCACTATATGGGTATATCACCCTGCAGTTACAGGTTAATAGTGTCTTTTAGATCCATTGAGCACTGCCTTAGCCTTTGTGTAGCCGTGGACATCAACCATAATGTGCGATGTATTGATTGTCCTACTCCTGGTGAGAGAGGGGCGTCATCTTTATGAGAGGGGAGTGTGGTTGTCTGATAAGGTAATGGAATGGTAATCATGCTCTTGCCAATGTAGTACTACTGTTGATTTGCTTTTCCAGCAGTGGTAATTCTTGGGCCCTATGTGATGATATAGTATTCTTGAATGATAAGGGGAAGAATAGATAGAAGAGAAAACAAAACAAAAAAAAAGAAGGTGGTGGGAGGTTGGATTGTTTAAGAAATCTTTAGGGAAACCTGCTGGCGAGTGCCCTTCCCAGACATGACCAGGTTGTGTATAGATACTGTTTGTGATAATATTGAAAACCCTGTATTGGATTGGTTTTAGATTGTTTCAGTTGTATGTATCAGTTGTTTGGAAGTGTAGGCCAGCAAGCCCATGTTATAGTAGATTTGGAAGGGGAGTCCTTTGCCATCCATTTCTGCTACTTTACGTAAGTGGGTAAACTATTCTGTCAGGGAAGGAATGTGGGTGGAGCCCCAACGCACAGGTACACACATTTTTGGCTGCGTTGATTATGTGCATTGGGAGCGATTTGAAATATGCTTTTTGGGGTAGGGAGGTGTGGTGCAGCAAGTATTGTGCTGGTGTGTAGTCTAGTGTATAAGTTGTTACAGCATTAACTTTGGACCAAAAAGGCTGAATCAATGGGCAATCCCACCAAATATGTAGGAATGTCCCTACTTCTTGGTGACATCGCCAGCAGCAGTTGCAAATGGATGGGCTGAACTTGTGTAGAAGGGCAGGTGTCCTGTACCACCTAGACAGGAGTTTGTAGCCATTTTCCTGCACCGAGACATTGACCAAACTTCTCTTTAACAGGACTCTCTCTTGGTTGAAGCTGAAGCTCAACATACCCTACTGACTGAAGTTCACTGCAGTTCAAGAACCAGAAATATAATCTAAGATATAGAAGATCCTCTTCCAGGATGCAAAAATCCAGCCACTTTTGAATAGTCTAGATCTCATGTAAGATATTGCTGTCACCAAAGTTCTTCATCTCCTTATAAAATGCCTAAAAATAATGATTATTGAGCCTGAGTGAAACTTGCTTTACCAGATAAAGATTGTGTTAGGACTGCCTAGCAGAGGTAGCCAGAGTTAGACACCAAGTGCATGGGAGTAGTTTATGCCCTTCTCATGGAGATGAGATAATCTTTAACAGAATTCTCCTTATAAAGTGGCACAAAGAGACTTCATGGCACATTGGTATCACATCTTACTCCAGATCAGAACAGCACAAATTCAGATTATATTAATTGCCCTATTAAAGACAAGCATTTATTTATTACAGGTATTTATATATCGCCATCAAGCTACGCAGCACTTTACATATATATATTGTACATTCACCTCAGTCCCTGCCCTCAACGAGCTTACAATCTAATGTACCTAACTCAAATTCATACATACACATACTAGGGTCAATTTAGACAGGAGCCAAAT
>BLSH010094785.1:1765212-1779024 GCA_018402905.1 Glandirana rugosa
GACTGCCCCCTCTGCACTCTGACTGCCCCTCACTGCCCACTGACTGCCCCCTCTGCACACTGACTGCCCCCTCTACACACTGACTGCTCCTCACTGCACACTGACTGCTCCTCACTGCACACTGACTGCCCCTCACTGTACACTGACTGCCCCCTCACTGTACACTGACTGTCCCCTCACTGCACACTGACTGCCCTCTCAATGCACACTGACTGCCCCCTCACTGCACACTGACTGTCCCCTCACTGCACACTGACTGTCCCCTCACTGCACACTGACTGCCGTCACTACATACTGAAAGTCCTCACTACACCCAAACCTACCACTATACCCCCTATACTTCCCAAACCTGACATTATACATTACTACACCCTATACTGTACCTTACTGACTTCCCCTCTACTGTGCCCTCCTGCCCCCTTTGTACTGTTTACAGTCTTACATAAATACAGGCCACTGATAGGGTGGGAGAGGCATTTATGACATGGCGGCAGTGTGTGCAAGAAGGGGGATAGTTTAAAAAAGGAGTAAGAGCAGTGTGTACAGGGAGTCAGTATATATGGGCGATGGGGGTAGTGTGTAGAGAGGGAGGGCCAGTGTGTATAGGGGGGTGAATTAAATTTGGGATTATTACCTAGTTGTGTGTTTTTGTTGTTTCTAATCAGACTCAAAAGCCATGCCCAATATGTAGCATCATTTAGCCACACTCACTCCTTGCTATATATAGCAGGTCACCATCTCCCTGGTAGGGGCCCTAGTGCATTACTTTGCCCAGGGGCCCATGATGTTATTAAGATGGCCCTGCCCATTTCATAAGGTCCTATGTGATATCAGATAATGCCTCCCTGGTGCCTGTTCCCTTCTCCTCCTGCTAATCATCTTTCTTCTTCCTTCTCTTTCTCCCTCCCTCCTCGTTTCTTCTTCTTTTCTGGTCTCTAGGTTATATCATCATTGCATTTAATGTATGGTCACAAATGAGTGATGCTGAGGGGACACGCGATCCCACATTTATGCTTCAGGGGTTAAGTTGGACTTTCTTTATGCAAGACTCACTTGGCGAGTGGACTTCTCGGCTTGGTCCGGTCCCATGCCCAGGTACAGTCTGTTCCTATTTGGGGTGCCGGGCGATGGGTCCTGGGACGATCCGGTGGTCTTGCTCTAAATAGGTGGAATTGAAGCACTGTTATTTATGCACCTGTCCATACAGTCTTTATCTTTTTGTATGTTTATTGTGATTTTGGGGTAAGGCTCTCCCTTACCTGCAGTTTATGCTTACTTTTGTATTTGAAAATGCTAATAAAATCTTTAAAACAAAAAGCTGGTGGCTTTACAGATATTATTGTAGTTGCCTCATGTCAGTATTGCAGCTGCCCTGCACCATGAGTTCCCTGCATAGCAAAGAGCCACCTGGTTCCTATAGGTAATGGTCATCAGACCAGAAGGGTATGTTTCCTAGTGTATGAAAGTTTTAGATGTGAAACGAGAATTACAGCCAAAGCAGTCTATTCTGCATTCCTGTGACCATTTTTAGCAGACAGTGGGCTGAAGCCAGCTGTTGGCTGATGTCACCGAACTGGTCCAGGCTGGGAAAGGATTGTGAATATATGGTCGGCATCCACCCAGATCCCTGAACTGGCTCCTGGTTCAGCCTATCAACAAGCCGCTGAAAGCCTGCGCCAGCCGCTCCGGCACCATCCATAGCCCAGCACTCCAGAGAGCGCGCAGGGGGGGGGGGGGGTGTCATAGCAGAGAGCCGGTGACTGACAGTAATGCATAATGCATAACTTAGAGGAATGGATATAAGGATGAGGAAAATAGAAAGAAATCAAGAATAAACTGTCACTATATGGGTATATCACCCTGCAGTTACAGGTTAATAGTGTCTTTTAGATCCAGTGAGCACTGCCTTAGCCTTTGTGTAGCCGTGGACATCAACCATAATGTGTGATGTATTGATTGTCCTACTCCTGGTGAGAGAGGGGCGTCATCTTTATGAGAGGGGAGTGTAGGGGTCTGATAAGGTAATGGAATGGTAATCATGCTCTTGCCAATGTAGTACTCCTGTTGATTTGCTTTTCCAGCAGTAGTAATTCTTGGGCCCTATGTGATGATATAGTATTCTTGAATGATAGGGGGAAGAATAGAAAGAAGAGAACACAAAACAAAAAAACAAAAAAAAAGAAGGGGGGGGGGGTTGGAATGTTTAAGAAATCTTTAGGGAATCCTGCCGGCGAGTGCCCTTCCCAGACATGACCAGGTTGTGTATAGATACTGTTTGCGATAATATTGAAAACCCTGTATTGGATTGGTTTTAGATTGTTTCAGTTGTATGTATCAGTGGTTTGGAAGTGTAGGCCAGCAAGCCCATGTTATAGTAGATTTGGAAGGGGAGTCCTTTGCCATCCGTTTCTTCTACTTTACGTAAGTGGAGCCCCAACGCACAGGTACACACATTTTTGGCTGCGTTGATTATGTGCATTGGGAGCGATTTGACATATGCTTTTTGGGGTAGGGAGGTGGTGCAGCAAGTATTGTGCTGGTGTGTAGTCTAGTGTATAAGTTGTTACAGCATGAACTTTGGACCAAAAAGGCTGAATCAATGGGCAATCCCACCAAATATGTAGGAATGTCCCTACTTCTTGGTGACATCTCCAGCAGCAGTTGGAAATGGGTGGGCTGAACTTGTGTAGAAGGGCAGGTGTCTTGTACCACCTAGACAGGAGTTTGTAACCATTTTCCTGCACTGAGACATTGACCAAACTTCTCTTTAACAGGACTCTCTCTTGGTTGAAGCTGAAGCCCAACATGCCCTACTGACTGAAGTTCACTGCAGTTGAAGAACCAGAAATATAACCTAAGATAGAAGATCCTCTTCCAGGATGCAAAAATCCAGCCACTTTTGAATAGTCTAGATCTCATGTAAGAGATTGCTGTCACCAAAGTTCTTCTCCTCCTTATAAAATGCCTCAAAATAATGATTATTGAGCCTGAGTGAAACTTGCTTTACCAGATAAAGATTGTGTTAGGACTGCCTAGCAGAGGTAGCCAGAGTTAGACACCAAGTGCATGGGAGTAGTTTATGCCCTTCTCATGGAGATGAGATAATCTTTAACAGAATTCTCCTTATAAAGTGGCACAAAGAGACTTCATGGCACATTGGTATCACATCTTACTCCAGATCAGAACAGCACAAATTCAGATTATATTAATTGCCCTATTAAAGACAAGCATTTATTTATTACAGGTATTTATATATCGCCATCAAGCTACGCAGCACTTTACATATATATATTGTACATTCACCTCAGTCCCTGCCCTCAACGAGCTTACAATCTAATGTACCTAACTCAAATTCATACATACACATACTAGGGTCAATTTAGACAGGAGCCAAATAACTTACCAGCATATCTTTGGAGTGTGGGAGGAAACCGGAATACCAGGAAGAAACCAACACAGGCACATGAGAGAGAGAGAACATGCAAACATTCGAACTGACAATCTAATGCTGCTAGGTGGAAGTTTTGACCACTTAGCCACTGTGCATCTCAGTGCTACGGTGTTACCATAGTTGAGATATTGCAAATCTTTCAAGGTGCATTACAACACTGTTGCTACCAACTGAGAGCCTTCGACAGCAGGGAGAAGGTGAGCTTCTTTTGGAGAGCAGAAATAAAAAAACTGGTACGATATGCAGGCTGCAGTTTTACCACTACTGGATCTTTTGTTTTAATATCGGTTGAAGCTCAAGTTCTGAGGGACACAAACATTGCTGAATCTATGAATCTCTTCGTACTAAAGCTGGGAGGTCTATTTCTTGTAAAGTTTATTGCTGGACATACAAAGCATGCATAGCTTGGGGCAAGCCACAGGTCTTGCTCCCCCTGAAATTACTATATGGGACAAATTCTCTTCTGCGGCTGCCAGCATTTGGCACTTATTTAGCACGGGTCTTTCATGTAACTCACCACTGTGAAATTTTGTGATCTTAATCTGGTTCTGTCTCCACACTTGCACACAGAATCTGGTTCTGTTGTTCTCTTGCAGCCTTTGTTTTGGTGAGATGAGTGTTTAAACTGGCTATCCAGTTACATGGTTACAAAAAGTTGGTAAGGGTGAATAAAGACACCAGTCCATCCAGTTCAACCTGTGTTATTGTGTGTGTGTGTTTAAATCACAACCATTTCGGATTTTGCATTTTCCCTGCATTCACTAAGCTGTCAATCTAAAATGTTTTAAAAATATCTACATTCCCCGCTGACATCACCAACTGTGGAAGGGAGCTCCACATCCTTACCACTCTAACAGTAACAGTAAAGAACCCCTACGAAGTGTACGAATAAACTGCTTCTTATCCAACCTCATTGAATGGCTGTGTGTATTCTTTAGTGATCTGAGACTGAATAGTTTTCTCCCTATGCTGGAATAACCTGTTAGATATTTGTATATTGTGATCATATCTCCTTTTAAAGGAGAAGTTCACCTTTGGGAACATGTTACATGTTTCACCTATTTTTAGGTTGGAAAATATTCCCACTGCTGCAGCTGTTCCTAGACACACCCCCTCTAGTGACAGCAAGTCGGAGTTCTCCTCCCCTAACTCGCTGTCACAATTTTTTGAAAAATGCAGCCGTGTGGGGCTCCACCCACCAAGTCACGGCATTCATTCACAGAGGGAAGAACTATAAGTACAGACAGCCTTTTCAGTTGTTGAGTACTCTAGGTAGTTTATTGTTTCTTCCTGTCAATGTGTAACTGCCTGCGAGGTACGAGCAGACTGCTTACACAGACAGTCTTCAGGAGTCCTGCTGTCTGCTGATTGCAGGTGCAATGTTTTGCAGGCTCCTAGTAAAAAAAAAAAAAGGCCCATTTTTTTACCTGCAAAAAGATGTGCATTTATTATTTTTTACAAAGGTGACCTTATCCTTAAAGCATCTCCTCTCCAGGAAGAATATGTTTAATGATTGTAGTCTCTCCTCATACTTAGGTCCTCCAGTCCCCTTACATAGTTGCCAATATTTCCCAAAAATTTTTAGGGGCACTTTTTTGCAGAAAGCCAGTGTAGGCGGAGCAGTATGTTAATTAGGATGAGGCATCCATCTTTGTGGGCGTGTCCTGTGGTTAAAGAAATAGGGGCACAAGGAAATAATTGTGGCCTAAATTTTGCTAAATATTGGGTGTGGCTTAAAGAGGTGTGGTTAAATAGAATCTGTTTACATCCGCCTGACAGGCAGACCTGATTGGACCCGCTGTGTGAAAGGGGCCTTAGGGTCCTTTCACACATACGGAGTCCGTTTTGACGGACTCCGCTGTTCAGCAGGGATTGCTCTGTTGATCCCCGCTGAGCCGGCAGATGACAGGTCCGTCTCTGCTCACTGTGCAAAGATGGACCTGTCAGAGCTCCCGCTTTCCTCTATGGGGATCGGATGAAAACGGATCCGCCTGTCCATTTTCATCCTATCCGATCCGCCAGACGGATGGAAAATAGAGTTTCCATCCGTCTGTATTTAGCGGATTGGAGCAGAACGGATGTCAGAGGACATGTCACCGCTGACATCCGTCACTCTATAGAGGAGAATGGAGCATCTGTTCAGGTCCGCCTGAAAAACTGACAGTCAGACCTGAACGGTCCCTTTGTGTGAAAGGGGCCTTAGTGATGGTGTCAGCAAGGAGTGACTGTGAGAAATTGAGTTTAAAACTGCACTGTCCAATTTCTCACAGTCAGGACAATGCTACATAAAAACAGGAGATACAATCTTTGTCAGCTAACAGCATTTTTTTACTTCTATTAAAAAGATAGAAGTAAAATAACGCTGTTAGCTGACATGTAGCACTTGTCTGACTGTAAGAAATTGGGCAGTGCAGTTTTTTTTTGATCAAAAAATCCGGTTTTATTCAAGAAAACAGAACAAAATAATACAGGGTATTGACATTTCACATTGTGTTGCATACAGCTTGAAAGCAAACAAAAGATGGCATAGAGGGTGAAAGCATTACCAGTTTGGCTATCCAAAAGAGACAACTGTGTATTATCACGTGGGTCTGGTCTATAGCAACTCATAATGTGGAATCCCAGTAATCCCGTTATGGAGGATACCCGGCAGGGGAGTATAATCCAGATGAGACTAGTGTGATAGAGATCCATAGACATCTCAATTAGAGCATGTGATTAGGTTCTATAGCCACTTGTCCCAAATTTTGGAGTGCTTAGTGGGGCAGCCTATGTGTTCATATATCAGTTTCTTGTACGGCAGGACGAGATTAACCTCTCGGATCCAGTATTGGATGCTGGGGGGGAGCGACTGCATCCATACCTGGGAAATTATTTTCCTTGCAATATATAGAGTTTCCCTAAATAAAGTGGCGGTGTATTTGTCTATATCTACATCAGGCAGTAGACCTAAGAGACATAGTTTAGAATCTGAGGTGACTGGAGAACCCATGTCGTCATGGAGAAAAAGGATCACTTGGAGCCAGAAAGTTTGTATAATGGGACAGGTCCATATTAAATGGAAAAAGGTGGCGGGAGAGGAACCACAAAGCGGACATAGTGGATTTCTGGAAGGTTGGAACCGGGAGATCTTTTGGGGAGTAAGGTATGTACGGTGTAGGATATACAATTGTGTGAGTCGGTCTGATGCTATAGGGGAAACCAGTTTCACTCTCTCCATAATTTCATCCCAGTCTTCATCGTCAATACTACCTACAGTATCTCACAAAAGTGAGCACACCCCTCACATTTTTGTAAATATTTTATTCTATCTTTTCATGTGACAACACTGAAGAAATTACACTTTGCTACAATGTAAATTAGTGAGTGTACAGCTTGTATAACAGTGTAAATTTGCTGTCCCCCTCAAAATAACTCAACACAAAGCCATTAATGTCTAAAAATGTGGTACAAAAGTGAATACACCCCTACGTGAAAATGTCCAAATTGCTCCCAATTAGCCATTTTCCCTCCCTGGTGTCATGTGACTCGTTAGTGTTACAAGATCTCAGGTGTGAATGGGGAGCAGGTGTGTTTAATTTGGTGTTATCGCTCTCACTCTCTCATACTGCTCACTGAAAGTTCAACATGGCACCTTGTGGCAAAGAACTCCCTGAGGATCTGAAAAAAAGAATTGTTGCTCTACATAAAGATGGCCTAGGCTATAAGAAGATTACCAAGACCCTGAAACTGAGCTGCAGCATGGTGGCCAAGACCATACACAGGTTTAACAGGACTGGTTCCACTCAGAACTGGCCTCACCATGGTCGACCAAAGAAGTTGAGTGCACATGCTCAGCATCATATCCAGAGGTTGTCTTTGGGAAATAAACGTATGAGTGCTGCCAGCATTGCTGCAGAGGTTGAAGGGGTGGGGGGTCAGCCTGTCAGTGCTCAGACCGTACGCTGTACACTGCATCAAATTGGTCTGCATGGCTGTCATCCCAGAAGGAAGCCTCTTCTAAAGATGATGCCCAATAAAGCCCCCAAACAGCTTGCTGAAGACAAGCAGACTAAGGACATGGATTATTTGAATCATGTGCTGTGGTCTGATGAGACCAAGATACATTTATCTGGTTCAGATGGTGTCAAGTGTGTGTGGTGGCAACCAGGTAAGGAGTACAAAGACAAGTGTGTCTTGCCTACAGTCAAGCATGGTGGTGGGAGTGTCATGATCTGGGGCTGCATGAGTCCTGCCAGCACTGGGGAGCTACAGTTCATTTAGGGAACCATGAATGCCAACATGTACTGTGACATACTGAAGCAGAACATGATCCCAACCCCCTCAGAGCCTGGGACAGTATTCCAACATGATAATGACCCCAAACACACTTCCAAGACGACCACTGCTTTGATAAAGAAGCTGAGGGTAAAGGTGATGGACTGGCCAAGCATGTTTCCAGACCTAAACCCTATTGAGCATCTGTGGGGTATCCTTAAACGGAAGGTGAGGTCTCTAACATCCACCAGCTCTGTGATGTTGTCATGGAGGAGTGGAAGAGGACTCCAGTGGCAACCTGTGAAGCTCTGGTGACCACCATGCCAAAGAGGGTCAAGGCAGTGCTGGAAAATAATGGTGGCCACATAAAATATTGACAATTTTGACTCAATTTGGACATTTTCACTTAGGGGTGTACTCACTTTTTGTTGCCAGCGGTTTTGACATTAATGGCTGTGTGTTGAGTTATTTTGAGGGGACAGCAAATTTACACTGTTATACAAGCTGTACACTCACTACTTTACATTGTAGCAAAATGTCATTTCTTCAGTGTTGTTACATGAAAAGATATAACAAAATATTTACAAAAATGTGAGGGATGTACTCACTTTTGTGAGATACTGTATATCTGCCGTCCATTTCGCTTTAACGTTATAAGCCAGGGACGTGGTGGCGGGGAGACGTATCGTTGTATATAGATTGGATATCAGATGAGAGGGGTTGTCGCCTAAAATAATAGTTAGGATTGGAGGGTGATCAATAGAGGGCAATTCGGTGGAAATTGGGTACGTAATGCGTGTCTAAGTTGAAGATATCTGAACAATAGATTGTTGGGGAGTTTAAATTCATCTTTTAATACCTGAAAGGCTTTGGGGCCACTAGGGGTCATAACTTGGTATAAATATAGTATGTTCTGATCTGTCCATACCTTAGGGTTAGGGACCATTAGTAGTTCTGGGAGGTCCTGATTATACCAGAGGGGGGTATGTGTGTGGGGAGATGTTATCTTTAATTTCTTTAAAATAGTCTTCCAGATATTATGATGGTGAAATGCCATATCTCTTTGGGGTCGAGAAGGGGTAGGATACAAGGTGTTACTCATTATAGCCTGCATAGGCGTACAGGTCGGCCGAGTGTATTTTTTGCTAATCAAGAAACCGTACCGGATGAGGTCCATTTTCATATAGTGGAAAAAATGGGATGCCTGAGCTGCCAGGTAGTAGTCATAGAAGTCTGGCATTGCCGCACCTCCAAGGTTAGCCGGGTTTTTTTAGAGTGAGCCAGGAGAGTTTATGTCTACTATGTCCCCATACAAAGGAGTTTAAGATAGAATCTATGGTTTTAAAGAATTTCAATGGAACTGGAAGCGGGGCATGCCATACAAAGTATAGCAACTTGGGTAATAAGATCATTTTTATGATGTTTATTCGTCCCATTACACCCAATGGCAGTTTTGCCCAAATCTAAGTCTTGGCTTTAACTAATGAATATAGGGGTTCTATATTAAGAGGTATGTAATCAGACAGTGTTTTGGTGATCTCAATACCTAGATACTTAATGGATGAGACTCGGCATAAGGGCAGTGGAGGGTCATGTGCGAGGGAGGGAAAAGGTCCACTGGTAGAATCTGCGATTTGGACCAGTTGATTTGCAAGCCTGAGTGCCACCCCATTTGCTTTATTGTTGACACGGCCTCCTGTAGGGAAAGTCCCCTACCTGTACCCCTCTAATACCTGTGTTGGCACTGATAGAAATGGCCAGTGGTTCCACTGCCAAAGCATTGAGAAGAGGGGACAGGGGGCACCCCTGATGAGTACCCCTGCCCAATGGGAACTCATCCGACAGCCATCCATTGACCAGCACTCTGGCTCTGGGTGTTTGGTAGAGGAGCTGAACCCATTTAATATAATTTGGGCCAAATCCAAACCGTCAAAGACACTCCCATAGAAACCCCCACTCCACAGAATCACTCTTGTGCCTACGTTGCTGCGAGTGGCTTGTATATTCATGAGTAGTCTTCTAATATTCATTGCAGTATTCTTTCCAGGCATAAAGCCGGTCTGATCTGGATGGATCAGGGAAAGAATTACCCGGCTAAGACGGGAGGTCAGAATTTTTCCCAATATTTTGATGTCTACCTGCAGCAATGATATTGGTCTGAAAGAGTCCAGGGAGTGGGGGGCCTTGCCAGGCTTAGGGATGGCTATAATCTTGGCCTCACGCATGGAGGCTGGGAGTTTCACCAAAATTTTGGCGTAGGTAGCGTAGAATTCCAGTGGGATTCCATCTAATCCAGGGGCCTTGGAAGTTGCCAGTTGTGAGATTGCTGTGATAATGGCATCAGTTGTAATAGGGACCTCAAGAAGAGCCACCTCGTCTGGCTCCAACTGGGGGAATTGTATGTTTTGTAGGAATCGTTCAGTTTGTTGTGGGGTTTGTGTAGTCTGGGATGCATACAGTGTAGCATAATATCTGCGGAATTTTGCGGCTACCAAACTAGGGGTGGTGATAGATTCCCCAGTTACCCCTTGCAGGGAAACCCCTACGGGAGGTGTGTTGTCAAGATGGGCTAAATAGGTGAGCAGTTTCCCCCCTCGTTCCTCATGCTCGAACACTCATTTCATGAAATAAGTGTTGCTTGGCTTTATCTAGGTGCAGTTGCGTGACCATACGGGTGTGTAATTTAAGGTTGTTGCTGTTTTGCGGGGAGGGATCCCTAGCAAACCAGGCTTGAAGTGTTTGTAAGTGCTTGGAGGCCTCTTGGAGCGCTCATCTAGTGGTAGAATTGTGTCTGTTGATGTGAGTAGAAAGGAGTGTACATACGTGTAGTTTAAACGCATCCCATACAGTTCCGGCTGTTGTTGTGTCCTGGTTTAATGTGAAATAAAATTGTAGTTCTGTGGGTATATCTGCTTGGTCAGCTAGAGCCGTCAGCCAGTATGGGTTCAGTCTCAATTGGTACCCAGGGGAATCCGTATATAAGTCAATTGTTATCCAGTATGGGGAATGGTCTGAAAGAACCCTGTTGGCAAACCTCGCGTCCAGAAGTTTAGGGAGCAGATTATTGGATATAAAGATAAAGTCTATGCGGGACATAGTGTTATGTGTGGCTGAGAATCAGGAGCATATCCTGGAGTTTGGGTATTTGTATCTCCAAGTATCAGTTAAGGCAAAGTCAGTCAATAGTCTACTAAATCTGGTCAGAAACGGAGGTTGTGATGGATCTCTAGTAGAGGCAAGTCTGTCTAATGCTGGGTCAAGGACTGTATTGAAGTCTTCCATCCATATTGCAGGAATTGTTGGGTATTGTGAAATAAAGGCAAAACCCTCCTTCACTACTTCTGTATTGTATGGTGGGGGGATATAACAAGCAAGGATCAGGATAGGGATACCCCTAATAGCTGCGTATACAAAGACATATCTACCCTGCTGGTCCATTTGCAGTGACACCAATTCAAATGGGACAGTTTTCCTTATAAGCATTGAGACACCTCTGGAGTATGGTGTGTGGGTAGAATGATATACCCATCCAAGCCAGGGACCTTTCAACGCCATCTGTAATTGACCTGTAATGTGGGTTTCAACCAAGGTTATAATATCAGCCTTTTGGGCTTTAAGGAAGGCAAGGACAGCCGTCCATTTAATTTTGTCTCTCATGTCGCGAATATTCCATGTAAGAAATTTAATGGGCGTCATGTGGGGAGACAGTCAGTCTGTATAGTATGTTGTAAAGGACGGAGCAGCAGGGTAGAGACACAATAATGCATCTGTAAACTTCTCAAGCAAAGGCAATCAATATACCTTATAGCATGTATACACAATGTTTAGTACCCAAAGTAGATAAACGAGTCCATGAATAAAACTTACCAGACAAATACACTTAACCCCAAGCAAACACCCCCTCCCGGCTCTGCATCTGGGTAACTTGATGAGAGCATGTGTCCCTGAACAGTACCCTGTGGAACAGTCTTCCAGTCTTCCAGGCCTCTAGGTTGGCCGTAGGTGCAATGCTTGTGTACCGTGTCCTACGAGAAGGTAAAGAAATCATCCACAAAGGAAAAGAAAAGAAAAAAAAATGTAGACTAAACCAAACTTGCTGTTCTAAGGGAGCGACATCTCCTCCAGAGAACAAACGATGCATGAATTATGCCAAACTGGCGCAGCTTAGTGGGAGTCCACATATCCCACATGACAGGATTTGTTGCTAACTCGCTCGAGTCCCAATCAGAGCAACAGTGGGAGAAGCCGTCTCTATCACATAGTACACATAGAGTACCTGAGGGTTGCAGCTCCTGTTGAATAGGCAGTGAGCATTCTGGAAGATTTAGGCTGTGCCCCAAGCCAGTCAGTAGCCATAGCAGGGTCATCAAAGAAGTGTGCACGGTCGTCTTTTTCCACCCGAAGGCGGGCTGGATAGAGCATGGCATACTTTAGGTGCATGGTCCGGTGGCGTCTCTTGATCTCCTGAAATCGAGCCCGTTGCTTCTGGACCTTGTTAGAGAAGTCTGGAAATACTGCTAGGTGTATGTTGGTATATGGGATGTTTCCCTTTTCCCTGGTCAGGCGCAGGATTTTGTCACAGTCCTTAAAATTAAGGAACTTTGCAATGAATGTGCAGGAGGGAGCCCCTGAAGGGGGGGGTCGGGCCGATATGCGGTGGGCCCTCTCCACCGCAAACATCACTGAGAATTCCTCTCTGCCATAGGTGGTAATCAGCAGTTTCTCCAGAAAGCCGGCAGGGTCAGCACCTTCAGTTTTTTCAGGCAGGCCTATGAATCGCAGGTTACACCTGTGAAGCCGGTTCTCCATGTCGTTCTGTTTAGCGCTAAGCTGTTGTAGTTGGCGCTGGATCTGTTCTGTGGTATGCTGCAGTGGATGCAGGATATCTTCTGCACTGCTGATCCGTGTCTCGGTGTCCACTAGCCAGTCCCATACTGCAGACAGGTCTTGTCGGATCAAGGAGATATCTATTTTGATCTCCTCTATTTTTGTAGAGGAGCTTTGGCACAGTGCGATGGCCTCCAGCACCCTAGCCTCAGACACCGCCATTTCCGGATCAGGGGAGGTGCCGGTGCCATCTTCGGCCTGTGAGTCCTTGTCCTGCATACGATATTTAGCAAGTTTAGCAGCCGCCTCGGTGCCTTTCTTGGGTGGCGACATACTCCCCTAGACTCAAGGGGTTGATCCGTCCCAGCTAGCTGTCAGTTCGGGTCAGTAAGTCAGCAGGATAGACGTTGCAGGATGGTGGAGATACGGAGCTCTTACAATCTGCATCTCACTACATTGTGCTCCAGGACACCCCCCCCCCAGGCAGTGCAGTTTTAAATCTTTAAACAGTAACTTCTGGATAAGAAAACATTTACCTTTAAAGTCCCCCTACCATTAGAGCCCCCTTTTACCATCATAGCCCTCCTTTACCGGGAGTGTAGTCTCATCAGTGCCCATCAGTGCAGTCTGATCACTGCAGTCTTATCAGTGCCTGTCAGTGCAGCCTCACCAGTGCAGTCTCATCAGTACAGTCTCATTAGTACAGTTTTACCAGTGCAGTCTCATCAGTGCAGTCTCATCAGTGCAGTCTCATCATTGCAGTCTCATCAGTTCAGCCTATCAGTGCAGTCTCATCAGTGCCCATTAGTGCAGCCTATCAGGGCCGCTGTTAGAAATCATAGGGTTTCATACAGCCTACCTAATGGGGCCCCCTTTGACCCCGCCCTTGACCCCATCCCTGGCCCCTCCCCAACCCGACTTCCACATGAAACCTGACAGTTGCCTTAACAAATATATACACACTCCTGGCTGCTGACCCCGGTCAAGAATACGTGTATATGTTTAAAAACACGTTTGAAGCATGACCCCAGTGCCATTTTTAACCACTTCAGCCTCGGAAGGATTTCACACTTTAGGACCAGAGCCCTTTTTGCGATTCGGCGCTGCGCCGCTTTAACTGACAATTGCGCGGTCGTGCGACATTGTACCCAAACAAAATTTGCGTCCTTTTTTCCCCACAAATAGAGCTTTCTTTTGGTGGTATTTGATCATCGCTGCGTCATTTCTGATCGCCGCTATAGAGAGCGACAATTTTGCAAAAAAACACTAATTTCTTA
>BLSH010094785.1:1779034-1801199 GCA_018402905.1 Glandirana rugosa
ATTTAGCCGGTTTTTTCCACTTTTTTTTACAAAAAAATATAAAAAAAAAAAACCTAAACATAAAATCGTTTTTCATTCTTTAATCACAAAAAAACGTTTTAACAGCGAGAGAAACATTTTTTTTCACCTTTTTTGGCCGATTTATATTCTTCCTCATATTTGCGATAAAAAAAATCGCAATCGGCGTTTATTGATTGGTTTGCGCAAAAGTGGCCGCGTTTAGGGACGATGAGAATTCATTTTTGGGGTTTTAATTTGTTTTTATTTTTTATTAGTAATGGCGGCAATCTGCGATTTTTAGCGGTACTGCGATATTGGGGCGGACATGTCGGACCATTTTGACACTTTTTTGGGACCATTGGCATTTATACAGCGATCAGTGCTATAAAAATGTACTGATTACTGTGTAAATGCCATTGGCAGTGAAGGGGTTAACCTGCAGGGGGAGCTCTAAGGATTAACTGTGTTGCCTGGGCATGTTCTTACTGTATGGGGGCTGCCCTAGCTGGGGAAGAGAAGCGATCACAGCTTCCATGTAGAGGAAGGCTGTGATCACAGACCTACCCCCTTCACAGAACGGAGGTCCGTGTTTACTTACACGGACCTCCGTTCTTTCACTCCGGGGGGGGCATCGCGGGTAGCCGGCGGTGATCGAGGCCGCCGCACCCGCTCCCTGGCCCTCCCCGAACACAGTGAGCGCGCGGGCGCGCCTCCGGCGGTGCGCGCGCTCACAGTGCGCGATCTCGCAGCCGCCGTCAGATGACGGCAATTTGCGATATCGCACCACTTTGTCGCCATCAACCTGCGGTTGGCGGTCGGCAAGTGGTTAAACAGCATGGTTAAAGGGGTGTGGTTTTTGTGTGTGTGGGCATAAAAACGCAGCTCAGCTGTGTGTTTTTACTGCCCCTGAACCCCTCCCCCCCACAAAGACAAGTGTAAAGTAGCATCTCACAGTGCCTTATGATCTTTAGGCCTCATACACTCAGGTGTTTTTTTTACTGTTTCCAAACACCCCTCCATGTTATCCTAAGTGTCCATGCACACATAGATTTTTAGAATCTTTTAATGGCACAGGTGTTTACAAGCAGGAAAAAACCCCAGGGCCAGTGCATTCAAGAGCGGCAAGCAAAATGCTTGACACGTGTAAATGCAACGCTTGTAAATGTGTCTAGCGCTTTTACAAGCGTTTAGGCACATTTAAGGTGTTTAGTGCTTGAGTATTAATTCATTTCATTTACCAGAATAAATTATTATTCTATCCAATGAAATGAATTAACGCCCACGTGCTTGACGCCTGTATGTTAGACA
Organism: Glandirana rugosa; assembly: GCA_018402905.1. NCBI lineage: Eukaryota > Metazoa > Chordata > Amphibia > Anura > Ranidae > Glandirana > Glandirana rugosa. The sequence continues at coordinate 1,780,343 of BLSH010094785.1, forward strand.
GTTTTACAAGCGCTGTTTTTTTTCTGCCAAAGGGCTACTGCCAAGAGGTGGAGCATTTTTAAAACACCCTGTGTGCATTAGGCCTTATAGGTTTAGGATTATCATCCACACAGGTCAGCTGGTGCTCTATGGTTTTGTCTAAGTGTGTCACATGGCTGTTGGGTGCTGACTTTGTTGTTGCTGTACTGTGTGCTACAATGTGTAACACATGATACAGCCATAAATGAACAAAGTCAGCACCTGACAGCCATGTGACACACTTTGACAAAGCCATAGAGCACCTGCTGTCCTGTGTGGATGATTATCCTAATGCTAAAGCTGTTAAAAGGCACTGTGATAAAAAGATAAAGGCACTGTGAGGATTTTGGATGATTCTATTAAGATATTACAACGGGCAACTCACGGGCACAGTGAGATCTTATCTCTTACATAGTTGGTAAGGTTGGAAAAGGACACAAATCCATCCAGTCCAACCTGTGTGTGCTTATATGTTAATAGTACATTGTATACCCCTGTATATTGTGGTCGCTAAGGTGCTCATCTAATCATTTTTTTAAATGATCAATGCCTCCCGCTGAAACCACTGCTTGTTGAAAAGAATTCCGCATCCTTACCGCTCTTACAGTAAAGAACCCTCTATGCAGTTTAAGGTTAAACCACTTTTCTTCTAATTTTAGTGTGTCTTTTTAAATTTCCTTCCCTTTTGAGTATCCTTTTTAACGCTTGCTAATAGTGTGCTGGCCTTGCTTGCTGCAGCTCAACACGTTCTTTGAGGACTCGGATGTAAGCTGCCTGGTACTGGTGCTTTATTCACTTTAAGGCCATCCAGCATGGAAAAATTCCCAGTTTTGCATAAGACAAGGTGGTACTGAGGCCCAGTTCTTCCTCTTGCCTAGGGTAGTTTCTACCACTTACCCCTAACAGGAAATACAGTAGTTATTCCTCTGTCCACCTCCTGTTTATCCAAAGGAATATTCCTTTTATTGTCTGGATGTGATCCAAACTGAGTATATCTCATGTTATGCTTTTTTTCAGAAAGGCTATTTACTTTTCTTTTTCAGGATGGACCCTGTACCTATGTTCTGGCTTCTAGTTTCACCACCTCGAGGTGATTTGAGCAGACCATCATCCAATCTCATAGTCTAGGGTTCAGGTTCCATCCTTTTCTAAAAAAGGTGCACTCACTATATCTGTGTGTGCTTTCTGAGTCTTTCGACTTCAGATTACTGTTTCCCAGATCTGCAAGGCTGCTACCTGGCCTTCTATCCTCACTTTCTTCAAGTTCTAACAGGTGGACATTCGGCTTCATATAAAGCCAGCTTTGGGTGTAAGACTGCTCAAGCAGGCTCTTTGAGCTGCAGGCAGTTCCCAGTTGTCTGTTTAAGACCTCTTAGGCTCCGTTCACACAGGGGCGACTTTCGCTCCGACTTGAGTAGCCTCAAGTCGCCCCAGGTCGCTTGACATGTGAAATCCCATTGAAATGAATGGGAGCCGTCTTAATGTACGCTACTAAGTCGCTCCGACTTCAGAAAAAAGTTCCTGCGCGACTCAAAGCAAATTCTATCCGACTTGTGCCCATAGAATTGAATAGAAGTCGCCTCCAAGTCGGATCTCCCATCTAAATAAAAGCGACTTTGTAGTGAAAAGGATAGAATTTATTTTTATGCAACCCCCTCCCTCCCTTCTCTGATTGGTCAAGGCAAAGTCGCCTGGAAAAAGTCGTGTTGTAAAGTCGCCTCAAGTCTCTGGAAGTCGCACTGAAAGTCGCACTGAAAGTCGCGCTGAAATTTCCTAGCAAAGTCGCGTTGAAGTCGGGTCGCCCCTGTGTGAATGCAGCCTTAGTGTTTGTTTGCTGTTTGCCCAACCCACAGTTGCATTCAGACAGCTTTAGGTTAAAGATTTTCTTGATGCATCTAGACCAATGGGAGCATACTTGCAAAAGACGTAGTAATATAGGTAGTCAGAACAGACAGCTTTTCCTAGTTCTTTGGAAGCCAACAAGGGCAGGCATTAGCGCACAGTAAATTTAAATGAGTTTAATGTGGTACAAAAAAAAAAAAAGAACAGATCAAGCGAACGCCTACTGTCCTGAAATTAACACTAATCCTGTGTGTGGCCACACAAAATATTGACAATTTGGGCTCAGTTTGGACATTTTCACTTAGGGGTGTTCTCACTTTTGTTGCCAGCAGTTTAGACATTAATGGCTGCGTGTTGAGTTATTTTGAGGGGGACAGCAAATGTACACTGTTATACAAGCTGTACACTCACTACTTTACATTGTAGCAAAGTGTAATTTTTGCAGTCTTGTCACATGAAAAGATATAATAAAATATTTACAAAAATGTGAGGGGTGTACTCACTTTTGTGAGATACTGTATGTTTTATACAAAGCAATATCTATTTGCTCTAAAGGTTCCTTATTGTGGACTGTCTACTGTGGATTTTTTTTTATAGCAACCAGGTTGAATGTGAAGATTTTATGGAACAGCAGGATAAGGATACTAAGAGTTGTACAAAAATTGTCAATGAACCATTTAAAGCCGTGAACGCAGAATTATTAAACTTTCAATGTACCCTCTTAAATGCCTGTCTGTAGGAAGATAAGTGTTTCAGTTCACAAATGAAATGTCTGGAGGAGGAGGTGGGAGATCTGGCCCATACCAATCAATGGACCATTATCCTTAATCATATTGACATTCATATTAACATTTTTTACCATCTAATAAATGTATACAAAACGACAGATGTAAGGATGCATTAAACCTCTTGTAGATAACTCACTTTATATAGATACTGGTAGGATCAATTGGTAATTAGGGGTCATCGCAAAGGATAAGTATCAGATAAAAACTTCATACCGAACAGGATTAAAGCCAATAAAATCTGGATCATTTCCCTTACATGACATAAAACAGAAAGATGGAAGTGATGTTTTATGTTATCCTATATATTATCAGATCCTTCATGTCCTAATTGTTATACCTATACTTAGCTGGCTTACTTTGGGCTAAGTAGTAGTGGTAGTATGCTATTCTGCACAATGTCTTTATGTAAACAGAAAAACTTTTTGCAAAACCACTTTGTGGCCAATTTATAAAAACTAAAACAAAAAGGAAAAATGGACCGCTGGCCAAAGCAACAAATCAAAATTTACCTTCATCTTGTAAAATGCCTTCCCAATATAATGCATAATATAATGTCCATGACAAAAATCTATAATATCATAAAGACCAGAACACCGATAGGGGTATACAGGCAGTTCTCCTGTCTGCATGGGTGCCCTCATGGAAAGCAGCTTTCCATGGGGGCACTTATTGAAGAGGAGGAGCCTGGCGCTTTAAGCAATGAACAAATTCAGCAATGGTCTTTCAGCTATCTGCAATGGGGAGGGATTCCTTCCAACGACCACAAATGTAAGGAGTATTCTTTACCATGTATCATGCTAATGTACCTTGACATGTTAATATAGTAATTATTAGCAGTGGTTCTTTGAGACTGGCAAGTTATTTCAGGGGTTCCTTCATGTGAAAAAGGTTGAAAAATGCTGGTGTAACTATTATATTTTGATTAACGGGCAGCTACTGTGAAACATATTGGAGGGGCTTTATAGTAAACCACTACTTCTGAAATCCTTACATCACTAAGTACTGCTGCCTGCTTTAAATGATTCTATTTCTGAATGATACCATTGCAATCTATAAAGCTACAAAAGGTTATACAAGAAACACTACAAAAGAACACCGGTCCATCAGAGAATCTGTAACTTGAAAGCATATTTATGAACAAGTTTAATTTCATGTAATGCTGCAAATAAAGTTGAATATGAAGAACATGTGCATGTAAATCTGCACTTTGTCTACAGCCAACAAATGGACAACAACTCATCATCAGATTTGCAGAAAAAGGCCTATAAAAGTGTAAGGCAAATTTCCAAAATAGTGCCTAATGCAACTAGATCCTCTCATACTTTGCGGTCCATTACTGTGCATCATAATGAATACCTGGGCTACGGAAATTGCTGTCCAATTTGGTAGTGGTGATCATATGTGATTTATATGCATGTGGTCTCTATATTCAGCCTTAATTGGAACACTGATCTGGAACTTATTAGTGATCTAGTCGATGTCTTTATCATCAAATGTCGGCAGATTTTATTGTGATTCCAGGAAGACTGGTAGGAAATAAAGAGTTTACTTTTTAACTTGCAAGTTTACTTCATATAATCCCAATATTCAGCTTTTGCATACACTACTACTCTGTAGCCCAATTTATTTAAAGATAATGCATCTTCTAACAATCTGTAGTTTATAAAAAGCAGAGGCATAATTATAAGGTTTGCAGGGGTTGAAATTGAGACCAGGCCCCATGCTGCAAGTCCTGCATGCGCCAGGAGAAAAATGGAGATGGCTTCTTCTATATATCCAGCCGCTCCTCCTATCCAGCCTGGTGCGAAGTGTATCTGGCAGCCATGAGCCACCATGCAATGTTGATAAGTAAGAGTCAAGCAGTCAGCTAGGACCGCCAGCTCTGCTCCCCTGACTCTGACTCCCGCTTCTTGCCTCCAGGCTACTCCGGGTAAGGTAAGAGAATTGCTCCCTGCCCTGAGGCTGCTCCCGCTTGATAACCTGCTCATTCTATGCCACAGCAGAGTCTAAAAGAATACATAGTGTACTGCCCAGCAACCGTCCATACCGTCCATAGTGTGTCCAGGTGTCCTAATGTCATACTGCCCCCCTCCTCTGTCACACTGTCCTCCCCCCGTCATGCTGCTCCCTTCCGTAACACTGTGCTCCTCCTCATACTGCCCTCCTCTGTCACACTGCCACACCCCCTCATGCTGCCCCCCTCCTGTCACACTGCCCTCCCCCATCATACTGCTCCCTTCCGTAACACTGTGCCCCTCCTCATACTGCCCTCCTGTCACACTGCCACACCCCCTCATGCTGCCCCCCTCCTGTCACACTGCCCTCCCCCATCATACTGCTCCCCTCCTGTCACACTGCCCAGGTACCCTTCTTAGACTTGATGGCTACATTAGTTTTCTTTTTGAGACTCTCTTTCTTTTATTTTCACCTGGAGATCTGGCCAGCTTTTTTTTCAACAGACCAAGCTCAACTGCAGAGATGTAGCAGCAGAGGGATATGACAAACCATCTCTCACTAACAGGGATGCTTACAATCATCAGCTTTTATACATTTATGTAAAAGCTTTATCCGAAAAGGAAAAAAAACTTTGCTGTAACTGCTTATAAAGTGAGTGCTGGAGTTTGGCTCCAGGTTGTTAGTGTACTCTGCTACTACATTTAACACTCCCCTCCCCCAGACAAAAGATGACCCCTGTGCTCCTTCATCCAGAGCAAGGGCACTCTAATACATGAGGTGTGTTACTGTGTGTGTGGTGGGTTTGGCATGAGAATGGGGGTGGTGGTGGAAGCAGTAAAATGCACGTTTGCTTGTGCAGACAAAAATCCATCTACCAGCCCTGTATCCAGGTTACTTGTGTCCTACTGCCCCTGTGTGCTCCCCAGTCCCCCTTCCCCCGCAGCACTGCCAGTTTCCCCCCTCTCTTTTCCTACCGGCTGCTGCAGGTGATGCTTTCAGGATGGAGAGCGGGGGAAGGGCCTGGTAAATATGTAATTTCATGTCCCCTTCTTGTTCAGAGTGGACACAGTAAGTGATCAGTACAGTATCGTGAATGAATGGGAAGCTCTGTACAGAGCTTTTCCTGTCCATTTATTCGATGTAGCTGAGGCTACAGAGAAGGAGATGAAGGGCTGTGTCCTCGATCTCCTTTCTCTGTCTCAAAGGTAAAACATCAGAGGTCTGTTTAGACTCCTGATATCTCGCCAAAGCCCCCCCAGCGGGGCTATAAAAAATTGTAAAAAAATAATAAAGAATTAAATTGTAAAATAAATAAATAGAATGGAAAAATAATAATAAAAAAAACAACAATTAAAAACTAATGACCTTGTCTACTGCCCTACTGAGTATGTCCACTGCACTACGGACCCTGTCCACTACATTACTAATAAAGTCCACTGTCATATTGACACCGTCCACTGCTTTACTGACTGACACTATTCACAGTCCTATGGACACCACTGGCAGAACTACCAAGGTTGCAAAGGTCACACTCCCAGAACTGGACGACATCGCTGTAGCTGGCATTCGGTTATAGCACAATCGAGAACTGGTTAAACAGCATTTTTTATGTAAATGTCAGTTTTGTGGAGTAGGTTGTATACAATTTAAAAATAAACCACTTCACAGGCAGGTTAGGGGTAACCCATAGGCAGTGGTGCCCATTTTTTTGTGCAGGGGGCGGCAAACAACCCCCCCTGTTGGTCGGGGGCATCAGCACCCCGCCCCGTACTTACAGCAACAGGCCTGGGTCGCAGGTTCGGGCAGGCATCGGCGGGCTGTGGCGGGCTTTGGTGGACAGCGGTGAGCTCCGGTGGCAGCGTCAGACTTCGGCAGGTTGCGGGGTCCTGGAGCAGCAGCGGGCTTTGGCGGGTTGCAGGCTCCGGAGGCAGCAGGCTTCAATGGATGGCAAGCGACTCCTCACTTCTTCTCTTAGGCATCCAAAAGGATCGCCTGTCCTTTCAGCCAATTGGGTGATGGGTATCAGACCCGCTTCCTGATTGGCCAGGAGGAGGATCAGAGTTGCAACAGCGAATATTCATTTGCCGTTGCAATACACCTGGATGAGCTCCAGATGCCATACTCTGCGCCTGAGCCCACCCTATGTTAAAGCCTATTAGAGCTTCTGGCTCTAATCAGTGCTTCAAAAAACACACCCCCGCCCATCCCACAGGAATTCATGCTCCCAGCGTCCTGAAAGGGGCTGGGCACCCACAATGGACAGGCCACCCCTACCCATAGGCATGCTATTGCAGTGGTTGTCAACTCTGGACAACCACTTTAACCTACAGGTAAGCCTATAATAAGGCTTACCTGTAGGTACCCTGCATATCTCCTAAACCTGCAGAGTTTAGGAGATATACAGTGTACTTGCATGTGCCAACATCATCGGCACATGCACAGTGAAGAAATGCCCTCTGTGTAGTTTCTTTACTGAGATCGTGCTGCGATTGGAAGTGATGTTACACGGCTCCGGTGACTCACAGCGCCGGAGTCCGTGGCCCCCGGAAGGAAGAGGGGCGAAGATGGACGCTACCTGGAGCAGGGACAGGGCTTCCAATGCAGGTAAGTGACACATAATAGACTAGTATGTGATGCATACTAGCCTATTATGCTTTTACATTGCAGGGTAACAAAGAGGAAGTAAAACCCATCAGGGTTTACTTCCTCTTTAAAGGAATTTAGCATATTTAATGTTTCACTTTAATCATTATTTAAATCTCTGATTCCCACCAAATGGAATTTAAAAATGTTCCTTTTTTTTGCTTTGGTAAAATGTTTCCCAGCACAGTTCCGCCCCCATCCCCCCACCCCCATCATGTATTCTGTTTGACAACCCCTTGTCTATTACCTAGAAAATGGCCAGAACCAATTTTTAACATTTGGTTCCTATTGACTTCAATAGGGTTTGAATTTAGCACCTGAACTCCTCTAATGTTTTCCAAACCAAGGTATGTTCTGTTCACCCTTACTCATCTGTATTTGAAAGTACTGTATATCCTTCTTTGGTGCGATTGGCCCTATGAACTCTAATGGAAACACATAAAAAAAAAAAAAAAAATATATGCATATACAGCTGTTCTAGATGCATTTTAACAGTTTGCTATAGCAACAGGGTTCCTTCCTAGACAGACAGGAGATATCGCTATCATTAGCTAAAACAAAAACACATGAAGTATAAAATGCATGGAAACACATTAGAATGCACCAAAAAGTATGAAGAATGCATGAGAGATGCAACAGAACAAGTGTGAACCTAGGCTTCACTCCTCCTATCTAAGCACCTAGGTAAACAAGAGAAACCCTGGCTAAGGGGCGCCGAGGACTGCACAGGACTGCATTTTACCTTCAGCCCACAGGTTGGGCATCAGAGGTATATATTAATAATGAGATGATGTGTAGCTCTAGTTTCACACTGAGGCCCAGAGGAGTTACTGTACTGTTCTCCATCTATCAGCTATGTATACATATTCAAAGGCTCTGGATATAGCTGAAGGTACTGACTGACAGATTAACAAAAAAAGTTCTTAGATTAATCTGATGGGTGAATATTCTATGCAGTGATCATTAAATCATGTTCACCATTGTAATTGTCACTATATATTCCCCAAAGTGATTGTTTTCCTCACAGTTTGCATGCCAACCAGGGATAGATTTCTGCACAGCCAGCAAAGGTTGTGGCCAGGAGTGACAAAAGGTCAAAGACGGCTGATGCAGTCCAACTGGCTTCTTGTTGTTACTGAACAGTTTACACACTTTTGTTTAAATTAGAAGTTCACCCAGTTTGCATTCATACAGGTGATACTCGAAAAATTAGAATATGGTGCAAAAGTTCATTTATTTCAGTAATGCAACTTAAAAGGTGAAACTAATATATGAGATAGACTCATTACATGCAAAGCAAGATAGTTCAAGCCATGATTTGTCATAATTGTGATGATTATGGCTTACAGCTCATGAAAACCCCAAATCCACAATTTCAGAAAAGAAGATCCCACTCTAATCATCTAATTAAGCCATAACACCTGCAAAGGGTTCCTGAGCCTTTAAGGCCCCTTTCACACACACGGACCGTTTGTCCGTTTTTCATCCATCCGTTGACGGATGAAAAACGGACATTAATGCAACTCTATGGAAAAACTGATGACAACTGATGATCAGCTATTTTCATCAGTTTTCATCAGTTTCTGTCAGCATCCGTTTTTTTGAACGGATGAAAGTCCTATTTTTCATCCGTCAAAAAAACGGATCGGGCGAAAAACGGATGTAAACTGACGAACGGTCAGTTTTTCATCCGTTTTTGCATTGGTAGTGAATGTAAAAAAAAACTGATGAAAAACTGATGACCACGGATGAAAAAACTGATGAAAAACTGATGTAAACTGATGAAAAACTGATGTAAACTGATGAAAAAACTGATGAGCACTGATGAAAAACGGATGAAAAACTGATGGATACTTCATCCGTTTTGACGTGACTGAACGGATGAAATGAACGGTCCGTATGTGTGAAAGGACCCTTATGGTCTCTCAGTCTGGTTCAGTAGGAATCACAATCATGGGAAAGACTGCTGACCTGACAGTTGTGCAGAAAACCATAATTGACACCCTCCATAAGGAGGGAAAGCCTCAAAAGGTAATTGCAAAAGAAGTTGGATGCTCCCAAAGTGCTGTATCAAAGCACATTAATAGAAAGTTATGTGGAAGGGAAAAGTGTGGAAGGAAAAAGTGCACAAGCAGCAGGGATGACCGCAGCCTGGAGAGGATTGTCAGGAAAGGGCCATTCAAAGGTGCTGGGGACTTTCACAAGGAGTGGACTGAGGCTGGAGTCAGTGCATCAAGAGCCACCACACACAGACGGATCCTATTATGGGCTTCAAATGTTGTATTCCTCTTGTCAAGCCGCTCCTGAACAACAAATAACGTCAGAAGCGTCTTACCTGGGCTACAGAAAAACAGACCTGGTCTGTAACTCAGTGGTCCAAAGTCCTCTTTTCTGATGAGAGCAAATTTTGCATCTCATTTGGAAACCAAGGACCCAGAGTATGGAGGAAGAATGGAGAGGCACACATTGCAAGATGCTTGAAGTACAGTGTGAAGTTTCCACAGTCTGTGTTGGTTTGGGGAGCCATGTCATCGGCTGGTGTTGGACCACTGTGCTTCATTAAGTCCAGGGTCAATGCAGCCGTCTACCAGGAGATTTTGGAGCACTTCATGCTTCCTTCCGCAGACAAGCTCTATGGAGGTGCTGACTTCATTTTCCAGCAGGACTTGGCACCTGCTCACACTGCCAAAAGCACCAAAACCTGGTTCAATGACTGTGCTTGATTGGCCAGCAAACTCGCCTGACCTGAACCCCATAGAGAATTTATGGGGCATTGCCAAGAGAAAGATGAGAGACATGAGACCCAACAATGCAGAAGAGCTGAAGGCCGCTATTGAAGCATCCTGGTCTTCCATAACACCTCAGCAGTGCCACAGGCTGATAGCTTCCATGCCACGCCGTATTGAGGCAGTAATTGCTGCAAAAGGGGCCCAAACCAAGTACTGAGTACATATGCATGCTTATACTTTTCATAGGTCTGATATTGTTCTATGTACAATCCTTGTTTTATTGATTGCATGTAATATTCTAATTTTCTGAGATTGTGGATTTGGGGTTTTCATGAGCTGTAAGCCATAATCATCACAATTATGACAAATCACGACTTGAACTATCTTGCTTCGCGTGTAATGAGTCTATCTCATATATTTGTTTCACCTTTTAAGTTGCATTACTGAAATAAATGAACTTTTGCACGATATTCTAATTTTTCGAGTATCACCTGTATACCTACACCTGACATTCTAGCAGAATAGGATAACAGTATGCCCTACTCTTCAAACTGCCTGTTGTAGATATATTAATGTGAAAATGTTTCTTTCAGTCTTTACTAGCTAGCCAATTTTGTTAGGCTGTTGGCCTAGCAGGGCAGTACAAATAAATAGACGTAGCTCAGTTATGCATGCACAGTAAATTTATTGCTCACTATTCTTAAGGAAAAAAGAATCAGTGGTTGCAAAGACATTCCTGCATGCAGGCATCACTGTGGTGGGAACTGGGTGCTTCTGTGCTCCACACAATATCCAATCTTATAAGTGATGGTCAAATCACTACTAATAGACCCTGTGGCTTAGTATATTGTGTTTTACAATGTCTTGGAAAAAACGGCTATTTTAAAATAAACGCCACAGTGCACCTGAGATAGTGCACCAGTCAGAAAAAGGACAGCATCAGTCAAGTGGTTGTTATCTATTTAAAATTCTCTTTCTTCTCATATTGAAGGCCTTTAACCCTTAGTGCACTAGCAGGTCGAAGTACGCAGTGGTCAGCAATGCACTACAGGCTCCTGGGGGAGCAAAAGGGTTACAGAGCAGTTAAAGAAGTTGATGAGTTGGAAGCGGTTTGCAGCTCTCAGGGAATGTCGGCCTTCTATTGATGAGGTATATTGATTTACCATCAGTCCCCGCGTGGGCATTCTCTGCTCTATTATACCGCAGCCAAGGCTTATTCCCACTGCAGTGCTAAAAAGGAAATATGGCCAGCCTGACCTTGGCAATATAGAGATAATGAAAGATTTCTAACGATCTTTCCCCCCCAGATTCTCGCGGACCCCCCTCTCTAGCTAGCTCATGCTAATTTCTGCAAGGAAATGCTTTTTCCTCCTGTGGCCCCTAAATAGAACTCACTTTTCTGCCTCATCGCCAGTCCTAAAAGATGCATTTGGGGTTTGGAGGGAAAAAAAAAATCAGTCTTTCTTCCTAGGAGATTGGCAGCAGTATATAATAATGCTGAGTATAATTGCTCCTTGTTCACAAAGCACTGTATGTGTATTCACATGAATCATGGAAAAAGGATGGGTACTTTTACCATTACCCTGGTTAACCTTAAAATAGTCTTTTTTTTTTCTTAGCGTCAGATCAAATCAAAATTAAGGTGCTGGACTAACACATACAACAAGTGAATAAGGCAATAATCTAAAAAAACCATATACAAATTATCCTTTTATATGGACATTTCAGAGAGCATGTATGTGCATACACATATCAGATCAGAGCACAGTTATTGAACAAATAATCATTTGGGATTGGTGGAAATGTAAAGTGTCAGACTAGTGCAATTTATGAACATAGAGACTGGAAATTTCTGATTACCTGTAACATGCATACCCAGGTGATAAGATGAGATCATTTGGTAACATTTTGGTATATTAAGAAATTAGTCACCTGCTACTTTGCAATCAGGAAACATGCATGACCACATAAGAGCAAACATGAAATAGGGACAGTCCTTTGGGTGTTATGCTCCATCATAAAATACTGGATGATCTTTTACTTGCATGATTAGCAGTAGTGGTGATAGCACTAAATCCTCTATACTGTCAGGTTGTGATCTGTTTAGCATATAGTTAACTAGAAACGTGGCCCAGTGGACTTCTAGCAGTGCATGCCTGCTTAGCAAGTGAGAGGGAAAAGGAGATTTTTTTTATTTAGCTGGGCCAGCATTCCCCACTTTTTGTAAGGTCAGTAGCATAAAGTGGAACTAAACAGCATCTGAGCACTACGTACAGAGAATGCTATTTGATTCAATTTTAATACTCAAAGCAAACTCACCCAGCGAGAGAAATCACTTTTAATCACCCCCCCCAAATTCCCAGACACAGTCATCTTTAGTAAGGGCAGATGATTCATATAGCATTTACTTCCTGGAATCCATCTGCCCATCTTGCCCATCCATCTGCTCCCCCATCAGCTCAGACATGCAGGTAAGAGTGTGTGCTTAGCTGAGAAAGCCCCTCCTCCAGATGAAAGAAAAAAAATGCTCCTGAAAACTATTGAATGTATGGCATATTTTTTACCTATGCCAGAAACTATGAAGCAACTGAAGAAATGTAAAAAAAAAAAAGTTCAAAACCAGTAAATATTATATACCTTCCTATATACACTTACTGACCTCTTTATTAGGTACACCTGTGCAATTGCTTGGTAACAGAAATTGCTAATCAGCCAATCACATGGCAGCAGCTCAATGCATTTAGGCATTTAGACATGGTGAAGGCAACTTTCTGAAGTTCAAACCGAGCATCAGAATGGGGAAGAAAGGGGTTTTAAGTGACTTTGAACATGCCATGGTTGTTGGTGCCAGATGAGCTGGGCTGAGTATTTAAAAAACTGCTGATCTCCTGGGATTTTCACGCACAACCACACAAAAAAGATAAAAAAAAGATAATAGCTGCAGTTGTGTGGAGGAAAATGCCTCGTTGATGTCAGAGGTCAGAGGAGAATGGGAAGACGATAGAAAGACAACAGTGACTCACATAACCACTCATTACAACCAAGGTATGCAGAATACCATCTCTGCATGCACAACACATCAAACCTTGAAGCAGATGGGTTACAGAAGCATACAACCACACCGATGTCACTCCTGTCAGCTAAGAACAGGAAAGTGAGTCTACAATTCACACAGGCTTACTAAAATTAGACAATAGAAGATTGGAATAACGTTGCCTGGTCTGATGAGTCTCGATTTTAGCTGCGACATTCAGATGGTAGGGTCAGAATTTGGCGTAAACAACATGAAAGTATGGATACATCCTGCCTTGTATCAACGGTTCAGACTGGTGGTGTAATGGTGTGGAGAAATTTTTCTTGGCACACTTTGGGCCCCTTAGTACCAATTGAGCATTGTTTAAAAGCCACGGCCTACCTGAGTATTGTTGCTGACCATGTCCATCCCTTTATGACTACAGTGTATCCATCTTCTGATGGCTCCTTCCTGCAGGATAATGCACCATGTCACAAAGCTCAAATCATCTCACCATTGGTTTCTTGAACATGACAATGAGTTTACTGTACTCCAATGGCCTCCACAGTAAACAGATCTCAATCCAATAGAGCAACGGTCCCCAAACTGGGGGGGTAAGCAATTTTTTGCAGGCAATTTGTTGGGGCAATGGCTGGTGGTAGCGCTTCAATCATCCCAGCACCATGGTTGTTATGGTGTCAGGATGATTGAAGCGCATTATTTATATTATTACATTGTAATATAAAATGAAATCATTAAACTCACCATAATGCAGAATCAGTGGGAGCCCCGAGTGTGTCACTTACCACGTCTGCCACCAGATGAGGATGCCACTTGCCACGCTGCCTGCCACCAGATAAGGATGTAATTTGCCATTGCCTGCCACCAGATGAGAATGCCACTTGTCACGGTGCCTGCCACCAGATGCAGATTGTCACTTGCCACACTGCCTGCCATCAGATGAGGAGGCCACTTGCTATTGCCTGCCTCCAGATGAGGATGTCACTTGCCATGCTACCTGCCACCAGATGCAGATTGTCATTTGCCATGCTGCCTGCCACCAGATGAGGATGCCACTTGCCATTGCCTGCCACTAGATGAGGATGCCACTTGTCACGCTGCCTGCCACCAGATGAGGATGCCACTTGCCATTGCCTGCCACCAGATGAGGATGCCACTTGCCATTGTCTGCCACCAGATGAGGATGCCACTTGCCATTGCCTGCCACCAGATGAGGATGCCACTTGCCATTGCCTGCCATTAGATGTCACTTGCCACGATGCCTGCCACCAGATGCAGATTGTCACTTGCCACGCTGCCTGCCACCTGATGAGGATGCCACTTGCCACGTTGCCTGCCACCAGATGCAGATTGTCACTGTTAGCTGCCACCAGATGTGGTGGCAGCTGTCCTCAGGCTCTCCTCAGGCTGTCCTCAGTGTAGATCGCAGGAAAACTGTTGCGGGCGGGGAGAGATGAAGTCACTCTCTCGCTCTCCATCTCTGATAGGCCACAGCTGCAGTCCTGTGAAGAGCAGCCTTTAAGAAAACAGTGGTGCGGGCAATGAGAGATAATGTCATCTCTCTTCGGCCGCCCACACCGCTGACAGTCTACATTGCGGCGCGGCCCGGCGATATGGGTTCCAGGGCCCGGTGTTGGGCCGCGGCCCATAGGTTGTAGACCCCTGCAATAGAGCACCTTTGGGATGCGGTGGAGCACTCCTGCATCTTTCTGTACATGCAACCATGGGGAGGGGAATGTTCTGGCCACAGCTACTGTGCCAGCACTGACAACTTCCTTCTGGAGTTGCCCAGACATGGGTTCAAGCTAATTCCTAAAAAGTGGTCATCATCACTCAAGATAAAGTGATGGGAAATCCAGTTGCCCTCCGGAAGAGGTGAGGGAAAATATTTTAAAAGGGGCACCTGTTCTGGTGACCTCTGTTTAAGATGAGAATTTCTCCTTGTAGCAATTTCCTGCTACTTTCTGTTTTGTCGGCAGGACAGGAAATTAATCTCCCCTCTTCATAGACAGAAAAAAATAAATAAACTGAGACTGATTTTACCATTCCCTACAATGTTAAAAAAAGGATTTGGGCTATAGATACCCTTTAATAAGGAAGTAACTAAACCCAATTTTCGGTTCTACCTATCACACGAATGACGCGCACAAAAACTGGTGCCAGCCTAAAGGTTCAATAAGCATTGTGGTGAAACATCTGCTTTAAGCACAACAGCTCCAAATTCTGGTTCATGCAAACCAGTCCACTCATCATTATCCATGAGCAGCTATCTAACTGGTGAACTGATTAAGTCATCTTTTATTGCGCTTGCAGAACTCTGATCAGTTTTTACACAAACCAAATAGCCACAAGGGTTCAACTGCTGTGTAAATATGACGCGTGTATAATGACTTTCATTTCTAATGCTTAATTGGTTTTATTTCCATTATGCTGGACAGTATCTGCAATAGGTTTTGCAAATGTATGTTTCCTATAATTGCATTTTTTCGTACACTTTTACACTATTCAATAACAGGTAATAATGTACAAATACATCAACCTAGTAGGAAACATTGTATAATTTATATCCAGCATTCTAACCATTAACATATTATCCCTTGTAGAGATTAAACATATAAAGCCACAATCCAAAAATATACTGCTTTTTTTCTATGCTAAAGTATCAGATTGTCTGCAGGAGCCCTGTGACAAGCCCTGTTCTGGTCAGTAGGTACAAGGCATATTGTATTCACAGTGTTCTGCGTCTTACCTCCCTGCCCCATGTCACTCCTCAGATTTAGTGTAGATAAGTAATCCACATCTAGCAGAGCTATTAGTATCTGTGACATTTTGACGTTGCATTTAAAAAAATCCACCAGTAATCTGAGTGATTTATGAGCTGTTGTCGGGCTCCATCATGGGAGAGCTCCGATTTATCACCGCCTGCTTAGAATTATTAATGATTACCAATTTGTTAATCTGATGTCGCAGAAATCCCAGAGAACTACACAGGGGCCTTGTTCATAGTAAGGACAGACTGTGTGGCTAGGCTCTCAGCCATGAACACCGGCTGCATTGTGTATATATAATGTAACAAGTAATTAGCAGAAATACATACAAGCCTTTTTAAAAAAGGCAGTGCAAAGGTCAGTAGTGTGCTGTTACCCACACCAATGAGAACATAGAGAGATAACTGATTCTAGGGCACGTGTTTCTGTTTGCAATGTATAGAACTGTCCTTAGAACAGAAACCGTGCCTGGGTGGATGAACAGTGGAACCCTACCATGTGTTGGATAGGTGTGGTGGACAACCAGCGTTTATCAACTTACGAGTTATAGGGAGCATATACATAGTTTCCAACTGTCCCGGATTTCGAAGGACTGTCCCTGATTTGGAACAATGTCCTTTGTATCTCTTTCCTCCTTATTTGTCCCTCATTTTGGTCTGAGCTATATAGTTGTATATAAAATGCACTTTTTATCTCTCAAAAAGTGTTTCCCAGTGCTAAACCTTCCATCCAATTTCTAAATTGCTTCATTTGTAATTTTCAAAACCCAGTATAAAGGAATAGTAGAGGTAAAAAAAAAAGATAATTAAAAACAAATCATTTTTTGTATAATTCTCCATGTGACGGGGGCATGGCAGGGGTGTGCCCTATGCTTCTGCTAATAGGTGTTCCTCGTTCCCATCTTAAAAAGTTGGGAGGTATGCATATAGCGATGGGGCTGCACATACTTTTAGTCATATAGCATATAATACTACAGAAGACAGGGAAAACAGACTTACTAAAGAACCGTTCAACGACTACAGGCGTACTACAGATGTAATTAGAGATTGGAGACATGCTGTAGAAAACGGTCAGAGACTGTGGTCATTTTACGTGAAACTGCTAGAGATCACTGCAGTCCCTTTACAAAATCAATGCTTCCCATTGCTGACTGCTGAATCTCCAAAATCCCCATGGCTATGTTGCTATGGCTATTGTAATGTTTTTTATAGCATAAATATATGGAATTATAAATTTTAGTTACCATGTATTTTTTCAGAAGCTGGGCTTCCTCTATTGAAATGTGAATGAACTAATTTGACTGGTTCATGCAAGCACTAGGTTTGAGGACTCTGGGAAACAAAGAGGAGTTTTGGAAGAGGTCCTGGATAGAAGGAAGATGACTCCATAGCACCAGGAAGAATAAAGGAAGAAGAGGGTTCCATGAGAAAAAGGAAGGTCTGTCCCGGAGGACTCCATCATGACACAAGAACTAAGAAGGAAAATCTGTACCACAAGAAACTTCACCTGGGAAAGACGCTAGATCCCAATTTTCTGTAAATTGCTTGTAGAGTAGAGCCTGGAGTCTTGTTTGCCTACTGAGATTGTGTAGCTGCTATAAACCAAGCTAAGTGATGTTTAGTGTACACAAACAGTTCATGCTCATTTGGTAAGAAGGTGTTCATGTGTTGTATGCATATCTGTAATACTTTGTAAGTCTGTATTGCTACAATTGTAAGCAGTTTGTAAAAACACATACTATATTACATGGGTTTTATGCTTCATTGATTTACCGCAAAGTAACTTTAAAAGATACAAAGCAAAACAATGGCAAGCACCAAAAGGCTGCAGGATTTTATTGCTTTACCTGTACCTACCTACTAAGTAAATTCACCATTGTCACCAAGACAATGCTCTGGGGGGAAGGGGGGTCATCGTGGGTAGCCAGCTGCGATCGAGTCCCCCATACCCACTCCCTGCCCCCCCGGAACAAAGTGGGCGCACGAGCGTGGCTCCGGTGGTGCACGCGCGCTCACAATACTAGTTATAGCGTTCGCGATAACGAGCCACTTTGCTGCCGTCACGCTGCGGCAGGCAGTCGACAAGTGGTTAAACGCTGGAGACTTGCTATAATTTACTTGTAGGCCTGATATTCTACTGAAATCTTCCAGGAGCTGGCAGACACTCTAGAGAGAGAGACCAAAGGGGAAATGGAGAATAATAAAATATCGTTGGCGAAGAGCGCACATTTGTGGACTTGAGAACCACATTGTACCCCCTGAATGTCAGCATGATTTGCAATTGCAAATATAATTGGGGATAGGGGGCATCCCTGTCTGATTCCTCTAGCGAATGGAAATGTTTCCTAGTAAAAACCTTTCATTCATACTTGAGCTACAGGTGAAGAATATAGGGCGAAAATCACATTTAAATAGGAACTGCCAAAACCCCAATGTCACTGCCATCCCATCTATAGTTTGGGAGAGAGATTATGTTGACCGCCCACTTAATTTGATCGGGGGCCTTGCCTGCCAGGTATGAAGCCTACCTGATCTCTGTGTATATAAAGGCTAATAAAAGACACTATTTGATCAGATAAGATCTTCATTGGAATCTTCAAGTCATTATTGATTAAGGAGATGGGCTTATAGTTACCTACTAAACTAGGGTCCTTCCCTGGTTTCTGGATAACCGAAATATAGGCCGAGTTAAGATGTTTTTCCAGGGGATCTCTTTTTCTTAATGTGTTGAAGCATCTCGCTAAGTGTGGAGAGAGGGTTGCTGCAAAGGCTTTGTAATATGGTATTGAGAATCCGTCCGGCCCTGGGGTTGAACAAGCTTTTAGGTTTCTAATGACCTCTAATATTTCTTCGGAAGAGATTGGGGATTCTAATGCTAACTGGTGATTTTCTTAAGGTTTGGAATTTGGCACTTGTCGAGGAAAAGATGCATCTTGGAGAAATTGGAGTTTTTACCTGCGCTATTTAAATTCTTATAAAACTCGAAGAATGCACCCATTATGCGTTGGGGGTTCTGGGACAGAGTTCCCCCCATTACCTTTATCTTGGGAATAGAAGAAGTCTTTTGGGTTGAGTTTCCCTGCCAACATGGGGCCCAACTTGTCCCTTTGAAAGTAGAATCGAGCTCCACTCCAACTGAGACTTTTTTACAGTGTTTGAAGTAAGGGCCAAGTTGAGAGCCAAGCGTGCATAGTCTAGTTTCTCTATGGGGACTGACTTAGGGTTCCTTTTGTGTTGTCTGGACAATGTCACAAATTAGCGCGGATCTGAAGTGGATAATACACATTTATGCACATTTATACATGTTTATGCAAGTGTGTGAATAAAATCTGCAAATCTATGCCCATAAAATCTGCAGCTGTGCCCTACTTTGTTGTGCATGGCTAAACACAGCAAGCATTTAGGTTTGTACACACAACTGTGTATGGGCTCATTGATTACTATAGTGCTGCATTTAGAGGCATGCAAAATTATCTGTTGTATGTATCTAAATGCATTGGTTTTCTGTTTGTGTGAATGACCCCTTAAAGTGCATATTCAAACAGTTCACTGTGTGAACATCTTCAATTCATTTAGTACATCATTCACCTTGATTTTTTTTTTGACAAGTTTATGTTTGCTGCACTTTTCTGCGGTAGCCAATTGTGTGTTTCTGCTTCGAACTGCTCAGATATGAAAAAAATTAACTGAAAGACAATCACTGTGGAGCATTGCCAAGCAGAAAGTAAAGGCTGTATATGAAAGGTTCAACAATGGCTGTCCTATTGTACAAAATAATTAAACATTGATTTTTATACCATTAATACACACTGATTAGATTATTCACACTAGACTGCATTTTTGCAATATTTATCTAAAATGCAGCTTCAGGCACTCTAAGGCCTCACCCACCTGTGCAGTCTGCAGCCGGCCCGGATGTCCTGCTGTCTCTGACTCGGTCTGGTCGGACTCTGGTATGGCTGCTGGTACAGTGGTGGTGGCTGGCAGTGGGGGCTGGGCTGGCACTGCAGTGCTAGCACTGGAGACGAGTGCTGGGTGGCACCGCGGCAGTTCACTCTCACTGACACTGTGTTCCGGTCCTCCTGAGTCCCGGCGGAGTGCTGTGCCTGCGTGACTTATTATGCAGCCAGCACATCCACCATTGTCCCACCCCTGCCCACAGCAGCCAATGACAGAGAGTATATATACTTTAATTGCTGGCCAATCGGCTCACTACTTGCTGTCAGCTGACAGCAAGGAGCAGACAAAAAAAAAAAAAAAAAAATTGAAAAGTCAGTGTACCAGTGCCTCCTGCAGTGGGGCCGGGTTGACTCTTTTTTTTTTTTTTTCATGTCAGCGGCGGGGAGGCGGCGCCCAAGGGCCCCTTATACACCAGCTGCCGCTGTCTAGAACTCTTATTGGGTGGCTAAGAAGGGATTCATTTAGTTTCCAGGGGCCCCTCCCTGGCAAGAATGAGGAGCGCTGTAAGCACAAGAAGAGCATGGAGTGGTCTGACCATGCTGAGTCTCTTATAAACAATTTCAAGGCTAGATGGGTCTGAGATGCTGTGATATATATATGGTCTATCCTAACAAATGATTGGTGGGGATTAGAAAAATACGTATAGTCCCACATCAATGGCTTGATCTCTCTCCATACAGTCAGGTCCATAAATATTGGGACATCGACACAATTCTATTATTTTTGGCTCTATACACCACCACAATGGATTTGAAATGAAATGAACAAGATGTGCTTTAATTGCAGACTTTCAGCTTTAATTTGAGGGTATTTACATGCAAATCAGGTGAACGGTGTAGGAATTACAGCTGTTTGTACATGTGCCTCCCACTTTTTAAGGGACCAAAAGTAATGGGACAGATTAACAATCCTAAATCAAACTTTCACTTTTTAATACTTGGTTGCAAATCCTTTGCAGTCAATTACAGCCTGAAGTCTGGAACGCATAGACATCACCAGACACTGGGTTTCATCCCTGGTGATGCTCTAACAGGCCTCTACTGCAACTGTCTTCAGTTCCTGCTTGTTCTTGGGGCATTTTCCCTTCAGTTTTGTCTTCAGCAAGTGAAATGCATGCTCA
>BLSH010094785.1:1801372-1820415 GCA_018402905.1 Glandirana rugosa
TAGGGTAAATGTTCCTCGTCTATTTTCCAGGTCTCAAGTAAAGTTCACACGATAAACGCAAACCTTAGACAACGACAGTTGAGAGTTATACTTTAGGTTTCTCGACAGTGATAGTCACTTCGTTCGGTAGTAATCCGACTTTTTTGTTTTGTTTGGGTAGTCTCTCCATCGTTTTTGTAATCCACACCGGTTTAGTTGACAAACCTTGTAGGAATTTTTCTTTCTTGCGTGGCCACTCGAGTCGATGTGGTTTTCTGGGCCTTCTGGTACCTTTTGTTGACACCACCTACTGGCTTCTTAAGAAGAGTGTTCTTGATCTGGCCAACTGTTGTGAAGGGTGTTTTCTTCACCAGGGAAAGAATTCTTCGGTCATCCACCACAGTTGTTTTCCATGGTCTTCCGGGTCTTTTGGTGTAGCTGAGCTCACCGGTGCGTTCTTTCTTTTTAAGGATGTTCCAAACAGTTGATTTGGCCACACCTAATGTTTTTGCTACCTCTCTGATGGGTTTGTTTTGTTTTTTCAGCCTAATGATGGCTTGCTTCACTGATAGTGACAGCTCTTTGGATTTCATATTGAGAGTTGACAGCAACAGATTCCAAACGCAAATAGCACACTTGAAATGAACTCTGGACCTTTTATCTGCTCCTTGTAAATGGGATAATGAAGGAATAACACACTTGGCCATGGAACAGCTGAGCAGCCAATTGTCCCATTACTGTTGGTCTCTTAAAAAGTGTGAGGCACATATACAAACTGTTGTGATTCCTACATTGTTCACCTGATTTGGATGTATATACCCTAAAATTAAAGCTGAAAGTCTGCAGTTAAAGCACATCTTGTTTGTTTCATTTCAAATCCATTGTGGTGGTGTATAGAGCCAAAAAGATTATATGTCACAATATTTATGGACCTGACTGTATGTTCACCAACCCCTGGCGAAATAAGATCTTGTCTATTGAGGAGCTTTGTTTGGTGGGTCTAGTGAGGTGTTTTCCCCATGGGCACAACTTGTCGAGGCCCCTGGTCGAACATTGTCAAGTCAACATTGCATTCCAGCAGGGGAGATAGCGCCTTAAACATTGATCTAAAAAAACTGAGTTGGCCTTTGTTTGGGGCATAATATGATACAAAAGAGTATGTGGAGTCATCTAAAGTCCCTTTAATAAGGATATATCTACCCTCTGGGTCTTTGTGCTCAGAAATAAGAGAGAATTTACATTTATGAGAGAACAGTACCGCCACCCCCTTAGTTTTTTCCACCCCGTTGGCTAAGTAAAAAGTCAGGTATCTGGCATGGATGAATGAAGGGCAATAGTTTCTAGAAAAAATAGTTTCCTGTAGTAGGATAGCATCAATCTTTTGTGAATAATAATTTTGAAATGCTTTCCTGCGTTTAATTGGCAAATTTAGGCCTTGGACATTGTGCAAGATCACTTTTAGTGGTATTTGTATGAGATCAGTGCATCAGTGACACAGTGACCATTAGAGATGAGCCGAACACCCCCGGTTCGGTGCGCACCAGAACATGCGAACAGACAAAAAGTTCAGGGCGAACATCCGAACACCATTAAAGTCTATGGGACGCGAACATGAGAAATCAAAAGCCTTTAAATCACCTGATTTGTGACATGCCCACCAGGTGGAACTTGACTTTGGCAATGCTGCAGCAGCTATACATGCAGCAGAGGGCCGTCAACAATTACCTGTGTGAGTACGGCACGACGACAGGCTCAGGTCACCTCAGCTTTTTTTCCCCACGCAAATGGCTGATCATTAAGGATGCATGCACTGTACTGTCACCATTTGAGGAGGCCACAAGGACGGTGAGCCATGACAGTGCATGCATCAGTGACACAATCCCTGTTGTGTTCCTGCTGGAGCAGACTCTGCGTGGCATTATGGACAGGGCACTGGAGGCAGAGCAGCAGGAGGACTTCCTTTCCTCTCAAGGCCCACTCTATCCAGACACCATAATTCCTATGTCACAGAACACACAGGAGGAGAGAGGGGAGGAGGATGAGAAGGAGGATTCTGGCACTTTCATAGGCTTCAAAGAAGAGGAAGACATGCGTCAATCTGTAAGCGATGGCTTTCCAACCCCAGGACCCTTGGGAGTAGTACCGTGGCTGGGAGGAGGAAGTCCTAAATGCGGTCATCCTTAGTGACCCCGAGCAATTTTGAGGCACATGGGCAACCTCATGCTTCAATGCCTGCGAAAGAATACATGGCATAAAGGAGAATGATCATTACTAGTTGGCAACCCTCCTTGACCCCCCCTATAAGGGGTAGGTCTCAGAACTCATCCCGTCCCCATAGAGAGTGCAGAAGATAAAATCTCTTGAGGACACGTTAAAGAGGATTTTATTGAACGTGTTTTTCCAGACTCCAGTAGGTTACAGTGTTGTGGAAAACGTAGTTTTGAGTCTTCTGTTGGTTGCATCTGCGAGTCTGTTGGTGGACAGCCGCTGCTTGCCTGGCCGCCCAGCGGTCACGTGGTGCGGGAGCTGCGACGCACACTGTGGTTCCCCCTCCCCCGCCTCCCATATGATGCGGGGGGCGGGGCTTCCCCACTGTGCGTCAACGTCACGTCACCCCACTGGACGCCCGGCGTCCTTCCGACACTGCGGCGCCGGTGAGGGTATCCATGCTCGTGGGCGCCATTGGGGGACTCTTTGCCGGTGACCGGATGATCCATCGTTCGAGGCTTCGGCACCTTCCTCCTATTCCACGGCCACGTGCGTGACGTTGGGGGGGCTTGCCCGGCAGCGGCGCCTATATCAGAAGCCGCCCCTGTTAGACACGGACGCACAGATGGTTTCGCCTCCTGTCCTCTACACTATCATACACAGATGTCAATACATTGTCAGGTAATCACTTTCACCCTACCTGTCACCTCCAACCCTCTCCACACGTCTTTTTCACCCCCCCTTTCCCTCTTGTTATTGAGGGCTCCTTGCTTCACCTCATCTCCTCACCCTTGGATTCCTTTCCTCCTGTCCACTCCCCTTCCATCACTCCTTGGTTTTCTCCCACATGGTATTCACATTCTCCATTCGCCTCACTTCCCCATTACCTCTCTTTCCCACCCTGTCCTTACCCCCACCCTACACACATCAATCACCAGCTACATTTCACTCATTACAGTTGCCCCTCTCTGTGATGTCCATGCCTCCCGGGGGGGCCGATGGTGTCGGCGGTCGTGGCTGTGTGTTTTTCCCCCCCTTGGCTCCCGGACATGATGCTTCTGGGGGGCTCGCTCGCCCCGGTGCTCGCCACCAGCATACCTTCAGGGTGAGTTGTGATTTGAACATCTTCATTTTTTGTGGGGGGGGGGTCTTCTACCCTCTTTCATATTTTTTACGGTTTTTTGGTTGTCATATCGTCTAAAGGAGAATATTTAATCCTTTATTACAGTTACATCACATTACTGCTCCTGACGAGTGGCATAAACGCCACGAAACGCGTAGAGCTTTCAACTACTGTGATCATACCTTTTGTGTACTTCTCAGACTTCAGATGTAACCCTGAGTACCCCTACGGGGTTAACTGTGGTCATGGATCACGCAGACCTTCCTTATTATATGTATATGTACCTATTTATACCTTAACCACTTTCTTACTGGGCACTTAAACCCCCCTCCTGCCCGAACCAATTTTCAGTTTTCAGCGCTGTCGCTCTTTGAATGACAATTGCGCGGTCGTGCGGCGTTGTACCCAAATAAAATTTGCGTCCTTTTTTTCCCACAAATAGAGCTTTCTTTTGGTGGTATTTGATCCCCTCTGCGTCATTTCTGATTGCCGCTATAAACAAAAAAAGAGCGACAATTTTGAAAAAAAAACTATATTTTTTACTTTTTGCTATAATAAATATCCAAAAATAAAAAATAAAAAAACAAATTTATTCATCAGTTTTGGCCGATATATATTCTTCTACATATTTTTGGTAAAAAAAATCGCAATCTGCGTTTATTGGGTTGCGCAAAAATTATAGCGCCTACAAACTATGGACATTGATTTATGGTGTTTTTATTTATTTATTTATTTTTACTGTTAATGGCGGCGATCTGCGATTTTTATCGGTACTGCGATATCGGGGCGGACATGTTGTACGTTTTTTACACTTTTTTGGGACCAATGACATTTATACAGCGATCAGAAATTTAAATGTCCACTGATTACTGTGTAAATGTCATTGGCAGTGAAGGGGTTAACCAGCAGGGGGCAGTGAAGGGGTTAAGAAATGTTCCCTGGGTGTGTTCTAACTGTGGGGGGGTGGGGCTGGTCGGGACATAACAGATCTAACTGATCCCAGTGACAGGGATCAGTGGATCTGCTATGTCCCATTCACAGAACGGAGAACCGCTGTGTTTACATCGGCGGTTCCCCGTTCTGAGGCTGCTACAGGTGATCGGCGGGTCTCGGGCGGACATCGAGTCCGCCCGACCCGCGGACATGCCCACGCAGCGTGCGGCGGCCGCGAGTGCGCGCGGGGGGCGCGCACGAGGGAGGACGTCCATGGACGTCCTCCCGGATTTTCAGAGCCGCGCTGTAGCCGTCTTTCGGCTATAGCGTGGTTCTGTACAGGTCAATCACTGATGGATGGGGGCATTTGAGAATGTAATGTTTATCGACATTTACTATTATCATTTTATTACTCTATCTACGGTCCTTATGGTTTATGTAATAGATTGTATAGTGTATGCATTCAACTAGCATATCTGTCTACTATCTATGATTTACCTTTTTACTGCTAGCTATGACTGTATTACATTGTATACCTCCTAATAAACCTTATTTTACTCTCCATCAGCCTATCTGTCATTCATCATGTTTTTTATATAAA
Source organism: Glandirana rugosa (assembly GCA_018402905.1). Classification (NCBI taxonomy): domain Eukaryota; kingdom Metazoa; phylum Chordata; class Amphibia; order Anura; family Ranidae; genus Glandirana; species Glandirana rugosa. Next base: position 1,806,217 of record BLSH010094785.1, read on the forward strand.
GTCCCAACTCTCCTTGATTGCCTTTTTGCAATTTTTAATTTGTAGTCTAATTAGGGATGGAAGCGGCCTTACCAGGCCACTGCTTCATATAAAGTCCCATTTTGTCCCCTCCTTCCCCGTTCAGAATCATATACTAGGGATGGAAACACATGATGATGATACAGTTTTACTTTTTTTCATCTATCTGCTAATTATGGGATCCATGTCCACACATTACTATATATACCTATATATGGCTTCTATTATTATCACGACCATTACAAATTAATATTTTCCTTTGGCAATAACTTTTATATATTTTTTATACTCTTTTTTTTGCCTCTTTATAACACCCACACTCTGCATCTGCGAGTCTGTTGGTGGACAGCCGCGGCTTGCCTGGCCGCCCGGCGGTCACGTGGTGCGGGAGCTGCGACACACACTGTGGTTCCCCCTCCCCCGCCTCCCATACGATGCGGGGGGCGGGGCTTCCCCACTGTGCGTCAACGTCACGTCACCCCACTGGACGCCCGGCGTCCTGCCGACACTGCGGCGCTGGTGAGGGTATCCATGCTCGTGGGTGCCATTGGGGGACTGTTTGCCGGTGACCGGACGATCCATCGTTCGAGGCTTCGGCACCTTCCTCCTATTCCACGCCCACGTGCGTGACATTGGGGGGGCTTGCCCGGCAGCGGCGCCTATATCAGACGGCGCCCCTGTTAGACACGGACGCACAGATGGGTTCGCCTCCTGTCCTCTACACTATCATACACGGATGTCATCACATTGTCAGGTAATCACTTTCACCCTACCTGTCACCTCCAACCCTCTCCACACGTCTTTTTCACCCCCCCTTTCCCTCTTGTTATTGAGGGCTCCTTGCTTCACCTCATCTCCTCACCCTTGGATTCCTTTCCTCCTGTCCACTCCCCTTCCATCACTCCTTGGTTTTCTCCCACATGGTATTCACATTCTCCATTCACCTCACTTCCCCATTACCTCTCTTTCCCACCCTGTCCTTAACCCCACCCTACACACATCAATCACCAGCTACATTTCACTCATTACAGTTGCCCCTCTCTGTGATGTCCGTGCCTCCCGGGGGGGCCGATGGTGTCGGCGGTCGTGGCTGTGTGTTTTCCCCCCCTCGGCTCCCGGACATGATGCTTCCGGGGGGCTCGCTCGCCCCGGCGCTCGCCACCAGCATACCTTCAGGGTGAGTTGTGATTTGAGCATCTTCATTTTTTGTGGGGGGGGTCTTCTACCCTCTTTCATATTTTTTACGGTTTTTTGGTTGTCATATCGTCTAAAGGAAAATATTTAATCCTTTATTACAGTTACATCACATTACTGCTCCTGACGAGTGGCATAAACGCCACGAAACGCGTAGAGCTTTCAACTACTGTGATCATACCTTTTGTGTACTTCTCAGACTTCAGATGGAACCCTGAGTACCCCTACGGGGTTAACTGTGGTGATGGATCACGCAGACCTTTCTTATTATATGTATATGTACCTATTTATACCTTAATCACTGATGGATGGGGGCATTTGAGAATGTAATGTTTATCGACATTTACTATTATCATTTTATTACTCTATCTACGGTCCTTATGGTTTATGTAATAGATTGTATAGTGTATGCATTCAACTAGCATATCTGTCTACTATCTATGATTTACCTTTTTACTGCTAGCTATGACTGTATTACATTGCATACCTCCTAATAAACCTTATTTTACTCTCCATCAGCCTATCTGTCATTCATCATGTGTTTCATATAAAGTCCCAACTCTCCTTGATTGCCTTTTTGCAATTTTTAATTTGTAGTCTAATTAGGGATGGAAGCGGCCTTACCAGGCCACTGCTTCATATAAAGTCCCATTTTGTCCCCTCCTTCCCTGTTCAGATTCTGTTGGTCAAGAGAGGAGCGTTGGAGAAGGCGTCCGCATAAGTGATGCATTTTGGAATTTGTTTAGTCCTCGCCGCCCAGGGCTGTCAGCTTCCACATCCCATCGACAGCATCTGCATCACATGGTGGACGATTACCTCGGGGCCAAAACAGAGATGGACAGCTTTCTAGTTGACAATCCACTGGCTTACTGGGTCATGAGAATAGACCACTGGCCAGAACTTGCCCAGTATGCTATTGAGTTGTTGAGCTGCCCTGCATCTAGCGTGCTTTCAGAACGGGCATTCAGTGCTGCAGGAGGTTTCGTTACTGATCATAGAACGCGTCTGTCCACAGACTCTGTGGACCGTTTGACTTTTTTTTTTTTAAATATGCATACAGAAGAGTTGGTTACATGCGCTTACAATAGACATAAAATAGAAGGTCTTGCTTGTCAGGGTAACAAGAAAACGATATACAGAGAACAGAGGTAATAAATGCAAAACTGTAATAAGGATTGCTGGAGTCCATCCGAGTTTTATTCAGTCTTGGGCCAAGTGAGGAGGAACATCTCCCACCTCCAGACACCCCATATGGGATCACACTGTGACCTGGAGGCAGGGCCGAACCCCCAACAAGGTCCCTCCTTAACCATAGCTCCATTGATGAGGGCCAAAAGATCTAAGTATAACCAATGGTGCAGGGAGAAAAGCTTGTAGGGCACAGTACCTAAAGAGCAACCGTATCACAATGTAGGACCTAGGTCCAGCTCAAAAGTATAGTTGTTAGGACCAGAACCAGGTTGGTCAGGGCTCTCTGTGATATTAGGGCCGTTGTAGTCAGTTAAGACATAGGATAAGGGGTACAGCTGGGCTATGGTAAGTGGTCAGTCTTTAGTCAGTGCGCCATAGCAGCGTCCAAGCCCCTCAAAGGGGACACCTTGAGTGTGGTGCTCAAATAAAGTTGCTAACCCAAGCAAACCGAACAAAAATAACAACCCCCTGAGTAAGTATAATAACAAGAAAAGGTAAAATGTACTTAACAATTTTAGTGTAAGCTCAACAACAGCCTAGTCAGCCATAGAGAGAGAGGGCATAGCTTGAGAGGAAGTGTACGAGAGGAAGAGGAAAGCATAGTAAGGAATGGTAAGAAAGGAAATGTTAGAGGAGAAAGTAGGGTCCTCCGCGGATGGTAGAAGATATATCAAGTAAGGATTGGAGTTGGGGAAAGCTAGCGCTCCTGATCGTGTGAGGGGGATCAGGTTAAAATAGTAGTTCCTAAGTAGTTCGCCCATGGTTCCCATATTTTTTCACATTTTTTAGAGTTATTGAGTATGGCACAGGATAGTTTCTCTTGGGACATTATCCACAATATTTCCTGTTTAGCTTGTTGAAAAGAGACTGTGGGTGATTTCCAATTGCGTGCTAGTGTAATCTTGGACCCAAGCAAAATATAAGAGATCAGGGACTGCAAACATCTGGGAGCATCCGGAATCCTCTGATTGAGCAGAGCTATTAGGGGGTCTTGGGGTAAGGAAACTCCAGTGATTTTGCGGATCAGGCAGAATGTCCGGTTCCAGAAGCTTCTGATTTTGGGGCATTCCCAGAACGTGTAAAGTAGTGTTGCCTGATGTTCACATTCCCCGAAACAAAGAGGCGATACTAGAGGGTAAAGCTTAGCTAGGCGAGTAGGGACCAGGTACCAATGGGAAATAACTTTGAAATTAGCTTCCATTAAACCAATACTAGTAACCCCTTGGAAGGACCTAGAGCAGCACTGATGCCATGTGTCCAGGTCCCATGTGAAATCAAGATCTCGCTCCCAGCTCAACAAAAATGGTGTTTTCTCCTCGGATTCAGCCAAGGACGCATAAATGCGGGATATTCCTCCCCTCAGATCCTTTGTCTCTGAGCACCACTGTTCATAATGTGTGGTGGTAAGAGGGTCTGGTTTCGAGGCCCAAATAGAGTAAAGGAAGTGGCAGATTTGTGAGCATCGAAACCTTTCCATGGGGGGCATCTCAAGTTTATTGATACAATGATGTAAACTGATGGGGCCATTAGCATTGAAGAAGTGACCTATTCTCAATAGTCCCTTGTTCAGCCACCATTTAAACGCAAGGATGTTCGTGCCGGGGGGGGGGGAATAGAGTTGTGAAAAATGTGGGAGAAAGGTCACCAAGGGGAAGCTATTCTGTTATATTTGTGAAGGGAGTCACAATGAAGGACTGTCACGTACCTGATGGTCGAGTCTGACTTATGCAGGGGACAACCTCTCTTACGGCCCTGGTTCGCGAACCAATGATAGTGTAGACAGGGAGTTCAGAAGCACAGGGGGGCACGAGGGCTGGGCTTGGTCACTGGTGGTGGGTGAAGGTCCGCTAGAGCTCGTGCTTGGCAGAAGCGTGGTGGTGCGGTCCGGGTCAGCAATGTGCTGGGGGTGCAGTACATGAGGATGAGACAGGCGGATGGTTGGGGTGCAAGCAGGGTCGGCAACATGCGGTCAGCAGAGGTACACAGGATCAGGCAGAAGAGTAGTCGTAGACAGGCCGGGCTCGGGGCAGGCAGAAAGCAACAAGTCCAAGGTAAAGCCAGGTCACAAACACAGGAAGCCTTCTCAAAGTAGATTCAGGGGTCACAAGGCACCGAAACGCTGTAGAACAGACAGCACCTACTGCAAGGTGCTGTCTGCTTAAATGGCCGTTTTGGCGCCATCGACGCGCACACGAGCGTGAACGCGCACAGGTGCGCTCAATGCGCACAGGGCAGCCAAAACTGGTTTTCCTAACATGGACTGAGTGAGATAGGGTTGGAGATAGTATCGCAGGGTGGGAATTAGGACGGCTCCAAATTAGGAAGTCCAAGGTGTTATTAGGAACGTATTGATGTTCCATATCGACCCAGATGGGTTTCGGCCTTCTTAGGTAGATATTGGAAATTTGGGTCATTTGAGCCGCTTGATAGTACCACCAAAGATTTGGTAGTCCCAGTCCCCCTTTTTTCCTAGGTCTGGTTAGTGTTTGTTTGCAAAAGCTGTGACCTTATTTCCCCCAAGTGAAGCGGATAATATTAGATTGCAGCTTGGTCCAATGCACTTTTTTTTTTGGAATGGGAAGAGAATGGAAGAGGTATAAAATGCGAAGTAAAAGGTTCATTTTAATTGCGTTAATTCTCCCTACCCAAGAAAGCTTGTGGACCATTGCAATAGATCAGCTTGTAATTTCTTAAATAAGGGGGGGGAGGGGTAGTTATGCCCATAGGGAAGGCTAATTGATTTTGTGAGATGGATTCCTAAATATGGGATGGAGACAAAGGGGAAGTGGGACTTCAATAGGTCAACCAGGGAAGAGGGTGTGGAAATGTTCAAGGCGATAGATTTTGTCATATTCCCCCACAAACCAGAGACCCGGCCGAATTTACAAAGGAGGTGTGTGATGTTGGGGGTAGATATGAGTGGGGACGTTACAAAGTAAAAGGACGTTGTATGCAAAAAGAGCGCACTTGCGGACCATGGTGCCACAACGCACTCTGTGAATGTCCAGGTGTTGTCGGATAGCAATAGCCAAGGTTTCGATGGCTACCACAAATAATAATGGTAATAGGGGATACCCCTGTCTCGTGCCCCTCTTTATGGGAAAGGGGTCAGTGTAGTGCCCTTGTAGTCCAATTTGTGCAGTTGGATTAGAGTAAAGGGCTTCTAAAGTGTTAAGGAATTTAAGGACAAAATCTCATTTTTTAAGGATGGACAATAAGAAGGGCCAGGATAAAGTGTTGAAAGCTCATTGAAGATCAATCGACAGTAGGAATCCTTCCTGCAGAGGGCCTCCATCCCAACCCGATCGCATAAGGGAAATAATGTCTACTGCCATTATTATCTGGTCCGGTCCCTGTCTGCCCGGTATAAAGCCGACTTGGTCCTTATGAACATATGAGCTTATGAAGGATGATAGACGATTTGATAAGATTTTGTTCATTATCTTCAAATCATTGTTAATCAGGGAGATTGGTCTGTAATTTGCTACCATGCTAGGGTCCTTACCCGGCTTTGGTATTACCAAAGATAGGTCAGATTTGCTGAGGATTCAAGAGGAGAATCCTCTCTTAAGGAATTGATGAACCGGGCCAGATAAGGAGGAAGGACGTCTTGAAATTCTTTGTAGTAGGGGACTGAGAATCAGTCAGGGCCAGGGGGGAGCCATTGCGAAGTTCTTTGATAACCCCCAAAATTTCGGTTTCCGAGATAGGGGACTCCAGAATAGACCAGTGGGAGTCAGTTAGAGTTGGGAGGGGGACATCATTCAAGAAGGATTCCCTTTCACCCTGGGAGGATGAGTCCTCTTTTGTGTATAGTTTGGAATAGAATGTGTGGAAAGCATCTAGGTTCTTTTTGGGGTTCTGGGTTAGGGATCCTGTGCTGGATTTGATTTTAGGTAGTGAATAAGTCCTTAATTTTGGAGTTAGTTTGGAAGCTAGAAGGGTACCCATTTTGTCGTTGTTTAAGTATAATCGGTCATTCTGCCATTTGATGTTATTTTCTGCATTGGATGTCAGTGCGAGATTTAGTGAGAGTCTGACGGATTCTAGTTTGGCGAGGGATGTAGGTGAGGGGTTTTGTTTATGCTGTTTTCTGAGTTGTTTAAACTGCTCTAGGTTAGTTATATTGAGCTGTCTTTCACGTTTCAGTCTAAAAGCTAATTCAATAAGCTTCCCTCTCATAACCACATTGTGTGCCCCCCAAAGGGAGCTCAGGGAAATGCCTGATGTGTAATTAGTTAGGAAAAAATCTTTGAGATCTTTCTTTAGCATAGTGCAGTGAGCTGGGTTAGACAAAACTGATTCATTTAGTTGCCAAGGGTGTGGGCCAGGCATTTATAGGGCACCCAGAAGTTTGATAACCACCACTGAGTGATGGGACCAGGGTACTTTGTGTATGGAGGCATGTGTCGCTAGGTGAATAAAAGAGGTGGGAATAAAGATATGGTCTATTCTTGAGTAGGTCCCATGAGGGGCAGAGAAGTGGGTGTAGTCTATTCCTGAGGGATTAAGCTATCTCCAGGTATCAATTAGCCCTAGGGTGTAGAGTAACCAAGCTATATGGAGGCTCTGTTTGGGGGGCTTCCTGGTTCGAAGTTTTGGCCTTGGAATAATCAAAGAAGATATTGGAGTCCCCAGCCATTATCACCCTCCGTTCAAAATGGGAGGAGAGTGCGTTGATCATAGCTGAGAAAAAAGCGGCCTGGCCCTGGTTTGGTGCGTAACATGAAATGAAGGTGTAGAGTGATCCATTAATGTGCCCCTTAACTAAAATATATCGACCCTCTCTATCTTTAATAGTTTGGGAAAGGGTAAAGGAAATTGAGTTGGAGAACAGGATAGCTACCTCTCTTTTTTCCCCTGCTTTTGCCAGATAAAAGGGTGGAAATTTATGGTGGATGAACAAAGGACCATAAGAGTCTGGAAAATGAGTTTCCTGAAGGAGTAGGACATCTATCCTTCGTGAGCTATAATGGTGGAATGCTTTGCATCTTTTTATAGGCAAATTGAGTCCTTGAGTGTTGTGGGAAGCAACCTTGAAGGTCGCCTTTGAGGGAGGTGTGTTAGCCATTAACCCAAGGAGAAAGGTGAACCATTATGTTGCATAGGCCTACCTCAAAGCTGGGAGCAAGATCCTGAGCGGGAGCTGTCAGGTCAGATGTAGATGTGATTGCGCTGGGTATTATCTGCCATTCTGTGAGGGAGCCTGTGGAGAACAAAAAAAACATATGGGATATAGAGTCACAAGGGTAGTGATGAGGAGAAGAAAGGAACTCGAAAAGTAGAAGATGGGAGCTCAGGATGGAAAAAATCCCAAAACTCCCGTGTGCAGGATGATAACTGCCTGATCCTGCAATAGACTCCATTAACTGGGGAGTCCAATGTTCTGGCAACTTGTGTGACAGTTGCCTGTCCTGTGGCACCAGAGGAGGATCCAACCTCTGGAATGCAACAGGAGGAGTGGCATGAAATAACCGCCCCGGCCGGAGGGCACCCTGCTTGTCTCTAGGGAGAGATTAAAGCCTTAGCGGTCAGAAACTTAAAAAGATCCCAAGAACACAATAACCTGAAAATGTAACATATCAAAACATTAGCATGAAAAGGTTAGGATGGGGTCTATTCTCTTCCAAACCCATAGTGTGATAATGGCATGAAAAAAAAGGAGGGGAGGGGGCCTTCAGTTATGGCCCTAGTCTCTCATATAAAGTCCTGGACGAAGACAAAAAACTGGTAGCTCATCTGAAGTTTGCGAAGTTTCCTCCGCCATATTGGTGAATTATTCTGGGGAAAAAAAGGGAGGCCAAATGGGGAAGGTGAAAGGTCAGATAGATGTGTGGATCCATTTTGTGAACTTTCTGGAGAGTATACAGTATAGTTCTATGATTGTCCCTGTGTCATCTGTTCAAGGAGGAACTGAGTACCGATGCCTCTTCGATTTTTGTTTGTTCCAGAGAGGGGTTAAGGGGCTGCCTGGGGGTGACAAATCAGTAAAAATCTGCACCTGGTGCCCTTGCATGGTAAGATTGTCCAGGGTGCCGGCTCTGCACATTATTTCCTCCTTTACAGCAAAAAAGTAAGGTTTGACCATTATATCCCGAGGTAGGCCATCCTGGCTTGGGGGCTGCAGTGCTCTGTGGGCCCTGTCAAACTCGAGCCTATGGTCAGGAATGTTGGGTATAATGTCCTTGATGAAAGCATTCACTGACCCTTGTATATCTGAAATAGACTCAGATAAACCCCTAATGTGAAAGTTGTAATGTCTATTCTTATGTTCAAGGTCGTCTATTTTAGAAAGGGCCGTATCAAGCTGATCTTGCAGAGTTTGGATGCAGCATGTGTTTTAATTAGTGGGGGCATGCACGTTGTAGACTGCCTGTTCAATGGCGTCTATGCTGCCGCCCAAGCTTTGTAGGTCAGCCTTTATGGAAGAAGTGATCTGTACAGTGTTATGGGCAAGGCCAGCAGTTAGCATCTCTGAGAATTTGCAAAGAGGATAATTCAGGAGGGTAGTTTAAGTAATTAGGTGAGCCCTGTGGAGATGCAGGTAAATTATCTCTAGTGTGCAACAGAGGAGATTGTATAAGTTCCGCCATTGTCTTGTCCAGGAGTTATGTGGAGGCTTGCGATATAGCAGGGTGGAGAGAGCTACTTACACTCTGGATGGGGCCTGATACTCCTCAGGAGGGTCCGCTATGGTTTCCTCTCCCTCTGTGGCGCCGCATGGCAGAGGGGCGGTCACCATATTGGATGGACCGGGCGCTTGTAGGCCGTAGGTGAGCTGACACGGCTCACCTCTTTTTTAAGACGGCCCCCACCCGACATAAGGATGGGTGCCTCAGAGTGTCCAGGTGACGATCTGGTCAGCGGAGTGGAGCTCGTGTTGGCCGGGGAAAGGTGCCTCATATAGCCGGAGCGGGTGGGAGCTACAGCGTCCTCCCCTTTTTTGTGGGTTAAAAACGCCCCGCTAGCGGCCGAAAAGCACCGCTTAAACATCGGTAAAGCGCTGCTAGAACTAGCAGCGCTTTACCGCTAACGGACCCGCCACCCTGGTGTGAAAGCAGCCTTATGGTGCAGTTTAAAGTGGGTTTGGTGAGCATTACTAAAGTCAATGAGAGTGGAATATAAGAAAACAGAAATGGCCATTTTCTAGTCTTAATAGGCAAGGGATTGTCAAACAATGAAATAGGGAGCTGGGGACTTCTCTGAGGAACATTTACCAAAGCAAAAAAAATCCTTTTGGAAGAGAGCAGCGATATTTATGATTCTTAAAGCTAAATTTAAAAGTGAAAAATTCCAATAAATAACATGCCTTGGGAATGCACTTAACCTGTATGTTTGGTGGCACATCTGTACAATGCATATAGCCTCCTAAATCAAAGCTGACATTTACAAAGAAAAAAATGGGGTAGTGATCAACCAAGCACACCTAGGTTCAGTTTGAGCAGGGTTCGGCGAACATGAGTAAAGTTCGGGTCCCGAAACTGGATTCCACTGCAGTCAAAGGGAGTTGAAAGTTAAAAACCGTTCTGGCCATTTTCTAGGCTAATATGCAAGGGATTGTCAAAGAAATAGTATGGGGGAGGAGGGGTGCTCACTGCCATGGATAACATGTACTGCCATGGGTAACATGTTCCAAAGCAAGAATATGAAGCCAAGATTAATAACATGGGGACATGACCTCAAACTAGCAGGAGGAAAGTTCAAAACCAATCTTAGAAAGTTTTATTTTACCAAAAGGGTAGTTGATGCTTGAAAAAAAATAAAATAAAAAATTGTCTGGGAATAGTGATTTCAGTAATGCAAAGCAAAACATTAAAAATATAAAACTCCATTAAACAACATGTCTAGGGGATGCCTTGACCCTACCTGTGAAGTGGTGCATCCGAGTGATGTATACAACCTACTACAGCAACATTGACATTTACAGAGTAAAACATGCATTTAAATTACCAGCAAAAGTGAGAACTCCAGCTGCTTTGTTTGGTTTGTAAACAGAGTAGCTGGGGATTACTTTCATCTATACCCAACCCTTATCCTAGATGAGGATTGAGGATTTGTCAGAGATCTAATAGTATACTTCAAGTATGGTATGACCCCAGGCAAAATAAATAAATAAGCGAGTCCTCCCCCAAATTATATACCAGACCCTTCACTGTCACACTTAGCAGTGGTAGTAATATCACTGCTAAATATTTCACTTTCCACTTTTGCCGGGGGTTCGACCCATCCAAACTAAATTGGTGTCCAGCGGAGTTGAACCTCAAGAGAGGCAGGAACTTTGCCAAACCTCCAACAACCAAAATTAGGATCGAGCCAGCAACTCATTCCTACTTGTATTGTATTAAACTTTTTAATATGGTCCTAGAAACAAACAGCACTGTTGTGGTCTATGCTCACACAGATGACACCATAGCACTGAGCTGAACATAGGCAAATGTGTAAATGTAGCAATGGCAATCATGGCACACTGGCACTCTTGCCAATACTTTGTTAACTCACTAGCAATAGAGTGTAAATATACAGTGTGTGTTTAGGGTTAATTAAAACTGATTGATGGAATCGTTTTTCGTTTTTTTTCAAAGTTTGCTTACTAAAATATTTTGGCTAGATTTATGGATTACCCCAACTACCTTGCTCTTTATATGTGGCCATGCTGTCATGGATAGTTGGATAGTAAATCTTTCCCATTCGAGGTGGACTGACTTGGTAGTAGCAGTTGAGATGAGGCTTTATGGAGTCATGAAGAAGCAAAGGACACTGCATGCCTACTTATTCACATGCCTGCCTACACAGGGGCAAGGTACCGGCTTCAAGGATCTGCCTAGTCTTCTCCAGACCTTCTACAAGGGGTGATGGTGTTTGCTGCTGATGATTCCCAGATTGTGGCCCACTGATGAACCCAAACAGGAGGCTACTAGGGAGAGAGTAGAGAAATTCAATAAAGAGTGCCTTGCAGCACAGGGATGTGGATAAGTTCACATGGGGACTCTGAAAGCAGACAAGAGTGCACAGTATTACAGGGCCATGAAACAGACTGGAGTGCAGAGGACCTGGATACAAGGTGAAGAGCACAGGGTCACAGGAATGGGATGCAGTCTGCAAGTGCAGGGTACAGGTTGAAATAGACTTCGATCACAGCAGGAAACCATCTGGAGTGCACTGGGGTCACAGAAGCAGAACACAGACAGGAGTAGACTAGGGAAACAAGAGTAATAAACACCACTGGGAACTTTAGGGTCACTGTGGCAATGCTTGGAGGGATTGGAGAAGTTAGTTCTTAGGTATAACAGGGGGTCCAGTTGCTAGTGAGTGGATGCATTGCTCCAACACAGAGCCACAGCCCATTAAGAAAGTGTGTGAGAGTTCCACCAAAGAGACAAGTTGACTTATCCCCAGCCTGGCCCCAATGAATGCATGTAGGTTTGTTATTTTAGTGGTCATACACTGATCAACTTTTTGCAGATTCCTCCCAAATCAGTAAAAAAAAATGTCTTCGAGTGGCCCTGTTGATACCATGTGAGTCAATCTAAGGCAATTTTTTTCAATCATGGTTTGTTGAAGGAGCCTGTTGGATAATTCTCAGCCAAACAGTGCATGCATCCAACCACCTCAGCATTTCAAGAGGTTTCCTATAACTACTTCTTTAAAAGTGCCATTTCAGTGTTTGCAGATGACACCAAGCTATGCAGTGGAATAGCATCCTTACAGGATGTCTCCAACTTACAAGCCAACCTGAATGCACTGTTTAATTTGGCATCTATATTGCAAATGAGGTTTGAGGCTGGGTTCACATATGAACCACATGCGGCTCACAGCAGGGGTCTGGTGGGTCTTGGTTCACCGTTTCAGGTCCGATTTCAGCCCGAATTTTGGGCTAAAATCGGACCTGGAACAGACCAAAAGTCACACAGCGTTTTTGTGCAAAACACTCCGGACCTGCAGCGGAGATATGTGAACCGGCTCCATAAAGAGCCGGTCAAAATCTCCTGCTATTGCGAATTTGCATGGGAATCCGCATCCAATTCGCAATGAAAAGTCTTTTTTTATTTCAACATGTTCGGTCTTTTTTTATTTGTAGGGCAAAAAATTAAAAAGCCAGTGGTGATCAAATACCACCAAAAGAAAGCTCTATTTGTGGGAAAAAGATACAAATGTCACATGGGTACATTCGCATGCAATTACCATTCAAAGTGCGACAGCGCTGAAAACTGGCCTGGGCAGGAAGGGGGGGGGGGAGAGTGCCCAGTATTGAAGTGGTTAAGGTCATAAGGTCATTACAGAGGAAAAGGGGGCGCTCTTTATGTCTGAAGGAAAAGAGAGTTAACCCCTTAAGGACCACCCCATGCAGATATACTGCGGAAGGGCGGCCCTACTTTGCAAAATCACGTACCTATACGTGATTTAGCGCACTGGGTCTGGGGCGTGAGCGCTCACCGCCGGCGACCCACTCCCGCTGTGATTGGACACAGCAGGAGCCTATCAGTGAGATCATTCTCCAGAGAGGCAGAATATGGATCGGAAGATGGAGATCTTGTGTTTCTGCTAAGCAAGGATCTCAGTTTTCCTCCAGTCAAAGCACCCTCCCCCACAGTTAGAAAGCACTCATAAGGACCACATTTAACCCTTTGATCACCCCTGATGTTAACCCCTTCCCTGCCAATGTCATTAGTACAGTGACAGTGCATTTTTTTAGCACTGATCACTAAGAAGTGTCACTTAGTGTTCCAATGTCGCATTCCTGCTAAAAATCGCTGATCGCCGCCATTACTAATAAAAAATAAAAATTCCATAAATAGATTCCATAGTAGACGCTATAAATTTTGTGCAAACCAATCAATATACGCTTATTGGGAATTTTTATACCAAAAATATGTAGCAGAATACATATTGGCCTAAACTGATGAATACATTTTTTTTTTTCAAAATTGTCAGTCTTTTTTTGTTTATAGCACAAAAAATAAAAACTGCAGAGGTGATCAAATACCACCAAAAAAAGCTCTAATTGTGAGAAAAAAGGGCATAAATTTTATTTGCACAACCATGCAATTGTCAGTTAAAGTAAAGCAATGCCATATCACAAAAAATGGCCTGGTCATGAAGGGGGGTAAACCTTCAGAGGCTGAAGAGGTTAACCACTTAATGTTGCATACATTTACTGCTGCAAGGTGGCTGCATAACGCGAATGGCCATCTATAAATGGCGGCTTGCGCACACGCAGCTAGGGGCGAGCACGCGCCGCCACCCTTTCGTGCTCGCCGCGTGCTCCAGGAGAGTGGCAGATACAATAGCAGAAAAGGGGAAACCGCCAATGTAAACACAGCGTTTCCCGCTCTGACAGGGGACATAATACTGATCTACTGAGGTAATGATAGTGAGGCGCAATCTATTCACAGTAAATGAAACAAGCAGTGATAAATGGAATTAGTGGAGATAAAACAATTGATAGTAGAAAGATAAATAATTATGAAAAAAATGTAATCAATAACACAGTGGCCCCTTGTGACTAAAGTGCAACATAAGTGAACTATTTGTTCAGCAATCTGCATAAAAAACAAAGCATGTGTAAATCGGGGTTAATAATGCCACCTAGTGGTTAAAATCAGATAGCAAACACATTCATAAAAAAATCATAATATAACACAACTAGTGTTGAGCGAACCCGGACTGTAACGTTCGGGTCCGTACCGAACTTTCGGGTGTCCGTGGCACGGACCCGGACCCGGACATTTCAAAAATCGTTCGGGTTCGGTCCGGGGTTCTGCTATTTTACTCCACGTGTTGAGAAGCTGCAGGGCA
>BLSH010094785.1:1825000-1836923 GCA_018402905.1 Glandirana rugosa
TTCTATGTGTCAGACAGTCTTGCAGTGAATCCGAGGATAGGCTGCGCATAGCAGTGAGCAGTGCACTGAAAATTATTTACAAAATACAGATTTGCTAAGTCGTGATACACTCATAAGGAGATAAAATGTACGGTATACCCACATAATGGATGGCCACAGGTGGTGCGAATGTTCACGTTCCTCCTAACATGGTTTCACCTCTGACACATTGAGCTGGGTAACCCCCAGCGAGAAACTCCACTCGGATTGTATAACGGACCACCACCACACACAAACGTGGGTCTTCGTGAAATAGAACGTTCTTCCTCGTGGACAAACCTGTGAAAAAATAACGTCACCGTGAAATACACACATAAAACGTCCGTGCGATCGTTCGGGTTCCGTCCGGACCCGGACCCGGACTTTGTCCCGAAGTTCGGACGGACCAGCAGAACCCGAACTTCCAGAGGTTCGCTCAACTCTAAACACAACCTGTGCAAAAATAATATAAAAAAGTGAATAAAGCTCATAAAGTGCCAGTGAGCATCCAGTAACGCTGCTCCTACATGGATCAATATTGGTGCAAAATACACACATAAAGTGCCACTGCAATAAAAAAGTGTCCAAACAGGTGCTCCTTCTTGCAAGATAAAGTGCTTCTGGGTGCAAACACACACCACCACCAGGCAATATGTTAGGCTCACCTCAAAGAGCGACCCCCAATGGGTCGAGTTACACAGTCTCCACTTTGGTACAATCCTCCTTGCACTTGTAAGCGTGGTGGACACCGGTAGGTAATACACCCATATGGCATGTAAAATAGAGGAATACTCACATAGTGCTGAATCGTTTAGACATAAAACATTTATTAAAAGTCACGTGACGAGTGACGATACGCGTCGGATAGGAGCCTAAGTGACGTTCTGACAGACTGTGTATCTTCTCTATACGTGTCAGCAGCCGTGGTGCATTCTGCTTACGGGGACTGCCAGGATTGCCTATGCCAGATTCATTGCCCGAGTGTACCAGTGTTAGTACACAATGTAATGTGAGTGTTTTTAATCTTCCTTTTAATAAATGTTTTATGTCTATGTCTAGTATCAATTATTTTATCTACACTAATTCCATTTATCACTGCTTGTTTCATTACTGTGAACAGATTGCACCTCACCATCATTACCTCTATATCTGCATGTAGTATTGGGATACTATCTGAGTGACGGGCAGCAATCCCCTATTGTTATTACATTTATTTGCTTATTATTAGTAGCGCGGTTTGATCTGGTAATACTGATCTACTGATCCCTGTCACCGGGATCAGTTAGATCTGTTATGCCCCTGCCAGTCCAGCCCCCACACAGTTATAACACACCTAGGGAACACAGTTAACCCCTTCATTGCCCCCTACAGGTTAACCCTTTCCCTGCTAGTGACATTATACAGTAATCAGTGGCTATTTAAATTTCTGATTACTGTATAAATGTCAATGGTCCCAAAAAAGTGTCAAAAATGGCCGACATGACCGCCGTAATACCACAGTCCCAATAAAAATCGCAGATCGCCACCATTACCAGTAAAAAAAAAAATAGTAAAAACGCCATAAATTAATTCTCATGGTTTGCAACTTTTGCGCAAACCCATCAATAAGCGCCAATTGTGATTTTTTTTTACCACAAATATGTAGAAGAATATATTTTGGCCAAAACTGATGAATAAATTTGTTTTTTATTTTTTGGATATGTATTTTAGCAAAAAGTAAAAGATATTGTTTTTTTTTGTTTATAGCGGTGATCATAAGTGATGCAGAGGTGATCAAATACCACCAACAGAAAGCTCTAGTTGTTGGAAAAAAAGACGCCAATTTTGTTTGGGTACAACATTGCATGGCCGCGCAATTGTCAGTTAATGCGAAGCAGTGCCGAATCGCAAAAAGTGCTCTGGTCCTAAAGTGGGAAATCCTTCCGGGGCTGAAGTGGTTAATCTGCATATACGGAAAGGTTTCTTCACAGTAAGAGCTTTAAAAAAGGCCTGGATTCTTTCCTAAATGTACATTATATAACTGGGTACTAACAATTATAGGTAAAGTTGATCCAAGGAATATACGTTTGCCTCTCTGGGGAATCAGGCAGGATTTATTTTTCCGCTGCGGAAAAAAGTGGATCATGCTTTGCTGGGGTTTTTTGCCTTCCTCTGGATCAGCTGTGGGTATAGGATTGTGTATATAGGATAGTATATTTTTTTTTCGTCTTTTATTGCTTGAATTAGAAGGGCTTGTGTCTTTTTTCAACCAAACTATGTAACTGATCTAGCTTTTTTAAAACAAGCATAAGGGTGATTGCCATAGCAGCTGAAACACTTCAAAACAACCCACTTTCTCCCATTTGCACTGTGTGTTTTGTTAAATGTCCTGTTCCTGTAGGAACACTGCCATAGAATTCACATATGAAATGCAGTAAAAGATAATAAAAGTAAGAATGTGGTTTCTATGGGCAACAAAGCTGTTCTTCCTTCACACACAGTTTTATATGAGCCTCATTGCTGCTGTGTTTGCAAAGACTTTCCCTTGTCCACTACTTAATGGCTGTAGAAAGCCTTAGTGCCCAGCAATGACATGCAGAGGCTCTTTATGCTCAGGCACAATGATACCATGAAGACCTGAATGAGAAGATTATCATGGTGCAGCCATACCTTTGCTTACTAGGAAAATTCCATGATGAAACAATCCAGTTAATGGTGACAGGTTGTCAGCTGTAGATGTGTACTATTTTTTATATCTAAAACCTATTTTTATGTTCATTTTTTTTTAAAATCTATCCATTTCCCACCATGCAGCCTCAGTATATATCATTGTTTTAGCCCTCTGGCTCTGCCTGTCCATAACCCAATTTAATGGTTGTTACATAATGTTACTTTGGCTGTCCTGGCTCGCTTGCAAACCATTTGGCAGATTTATGAGCTACTCCTTAAACAACTTGTTTTTTGCTACTGCTTGTGCTAGGAAGTCACCTTTGTTGTAGCACCACAAGAGACTAGAGTGCTGTACATAAAACTGAATTCAACCCGCGTAACAATCTCATCAGGATAAAAACAGTTTTTTACCATAATGACCACAGCAAGCTCAGCGGCACTATTTTTTTTTTTGCCTTACGCAGTGGCTGAATACATTTCTTTTATTCTATTCATAGACATGGCAAACGTGATGTCACTATACAAAATTATTTTGGAAGTTAGAGGAAAATTATATAGTTTGCATTGAATCTTGCTGCATAAACAACCCCAACATATTCCTTTGTGAGGAAAAATAATACTTTTTGTCAGCAACAATCAGAAGAGTTAAAAAAAATGTAGGCAATTGTGGATGAGTAATAAACCAAAATGTGTACCACTGCACTACCCTATGTAGAGAGAAACTTAATCTTGACACAGCTGCAGAGTATCAAGTGGGGGATTGACCACTCAAGAGTGAATGCTCCAGAAGAAGTCCAGTAGGACGAAATCGATAGAGCTGCAGTGTTGTTCCTGTTTTCACCGCGATTTCATGTCCATATATTGTTCGGATACCCAACGCTCAGACATTTTGGATTTCCTGTAAGTGCAATATTTTATTAATAAATGCAACTGTTTTTATGGTATCACACTATTGTGGTCTTCTTTCCATCTTATTGCATGGACCGTTAATGAGTTTTGAAGGTTGAAAATCCAACTTCTGAGGCTGTGTGGAGGCTTAAGTCCACGCAAGCGCTCACCGACCCCCCGTAATAGAGGGTCATGTGGCTCTGGTAAGGAGAACCTTTATCTGGTGGAGGAACCGCGCACTTTTGAATTTGTGTGGTGGAGGAGTACATTTGAATATTTTAGTTGTCAAACAGACTTGGAATTCGACACACAAAATTGGATTTTCTGAACACTGTCACATGTTTACGGGACTTTTGCTTTTACCTATTTACCTTTGGATTTATGCATTTTTGTACAAGGATATTTTTGTTGATTTATTTATATTGTCACATTTTTGAGTTATACACAGATTTAATTTATTGTATTGAGTTTACGACACAAAGCGCAGATTCTTTTCACTTAATTGTGGATGAGTGCCTAGAGCGGGGATGACTTTAGGTTCAGCTCTGGGTTTGATGTAAACTCATGTTCGGCCATACCCAAAAGGTCAGCTATCAATCCTTGGCCAATGAGCTAGGTTCAGGAAATTCCCAGCCCTGCAACTGAATGTACACAATGTTCTAGGAATGCTTGTGAAATCATTGACCTAATATTCTCACATGGCCACATTAGGTCAAGGTCACTCATCTATTATACCCATAGGCATGGGTGGGGAATGTCCCGGCCGTAGCATTTTTATCCTAGGACTCACAGCTTACCTGCAGGTTCAGCTGAACTCAAGTTAGGAATTTACCCAAGTTAATCACTAGTCTAGAGCAGCAGGGTAAGAAGGAGTACTACTAAGTCTTAAAATCGCAATCTGTCCTTATTTTGTTTCCTTCCTCTTCTCACCACAACTGGACATTTGTGGATAAATTCATGTAGTGCTGCCCTCTTGAAGGTTGCATGAGAAATCAATTCCCCCTTAGTCCTCCCCACTTCTAGAGTTCTCCATCACCCCTGACACTCCGGGTTCACTCATTTTTATGCAATATTATAAGTATTGGAGTAATGGAGACCACACTTGGATTCAATTCAGAAGAGTTTACTTATAATATTTAGAGCTATAACTCTTAAGAGTGAATTGACTATATAAAGTAACTTTAGGTAACTTGTTTGAGCAGAAAAGATATCAGCATAACATATTAATTGCACACTTTGACACTATTAATACACAGAATAAGTGTAACAAAATAATATATTTATTTTTCCTCTAATAGAGCATAATCACATATCTGATATAAATGATATAACAACTCAAGATGTAGACAGGCACAATGAGTGGTAAGAATGTAAAGACTCACTCTAATACTGCAGCAATTTGAATGGGTTAACTATCAAATATATTAATACAGCTCAATAAGGCCTGAGAAATAGTATTATTGCTCTAATAGAGTTCAATGTGGTTCAACACAGATACCATTAACCAATAACAATTATTTAACTCAATTCTCCTGATCTAATTCAAAGAGTTCCTTAGGAGATTTAACTTTAACTTTTGGTCATGTGGGGAATGGTTACTGCAATGCAAAGGGTCCAGTTAATAAAGTTCAGTTCAATCTTCTGCCAGCTTGTTTGGCTTTAAAGTTGGGTACCTAAATAAACTGTGTCCATTAATCCCTGAATTAAGGCACAAAATAGGCGACTTGAGTAAACTTTAGGAAAGAGCCTTGATAATAATTGCTGAATTCAAGTTATAACAGAAGTTAAAGAAGGACCTGTGCACAGGATTTTTTGTAATCCATTAGGACAGCCGAATCTGTAATGACAAGGAAGTATAGAACAACAGAAAATACCCAAGGGTAGGCTTCTGCCTGCTCACCACTCTGTTGATCACAGAAAGTGGTCGGGCTGCTCAGGCTGTGCTGCAGACACTGGAACTGATGGTATCGACTTGCTCTTTGCTTTAGGGAAACCGGCTTCCACTGCTCTCCCTGCAGTTATCTCCAGATCGATGGCGCTGAATCTGGAACAACTCAGATGCTGGCACGTTGGTTCCGCTGATCATTCACTGGAACAAAGTAGTGTTGCTGTGTAAATCTAGCCCGCTGGATCACTTGATTTAGGCCGCTGTCCAAAGAGACTGGAGCCAACTCCTCCCCCCACGTAAATGGGTTCTCCCACAAAGCATCATTTCTCCACAGATCGCTTCCTGCAGCACAGCATCCTGGGAAATGGAGTTCTTCTATAGCAGAGTCCAGAGACCGAGTACCTCTCACATGACCATTCTGTTCAGCAGTTTCAACACCAGAGGGGAGTTTCCACAACTTCAATAAACATAAAATGTTCCAAGTTAAAGGAGCACTATTTAACTCCTAGCTACATTCAGAAAGAGAAACTGTACGAAGAAAAGGGAGAGCAGGTCAGGCTCAGAGTACTACTAAGTCTAAAATTTGCAATCCGTCCTTATTTTGTTTCCTTCCTCTGTTCACCACAACTGGACATTTGTGGATAAATTCAAAAAGAAAAACTGTACAGGGAAAAGGGAGTGCAGGTAATTCTCAGAGAAACCAGAATACTCTTTATACAGGCACCCATTCCTTTCTCTTCTCTGGTGTTCTATAACATTAAAGAGTTGCTTTGCATGTAAAGCAGGCCCAATGGGGCACATTTTAGTTTTTACTAAATTAGTCACATGACACAAGAAGTGGTGTTTGTACAAAAGGACATAATGATTCAGGTGTGCTGAGGGCAGCATGGTGTCTAAATATCCATAGCTTGGATGGTCATTGTCTGCACTGTCAATCATCAGATACAAAAATGTTAAAGTAGAATTTCACCCTAAACCTAACTAGTCCCAACAATGCTCCCTGCCCCCTACTAACACCTACTGTATGCTGACTAACCTGTGTAAAAAAAATGTATATGTAGCGCCCTTTACCATAGGTAGGTGCTAGGTGACAGATTTTTGTATAGGTAAGGCAAATTTAGTCAGGCACGACTGGAAGTCAGGCCTGATTGTTTTGATCCTGGGTGTGGGAGTGGCCTAGGGAGTGACTGGTGACATCAGGGAGCAACATCCCTTGGTTACCCCTCATTTCTTCTTAGAAAGTTCTGGAAGAAAGGGTGGGGAAAAGTAGGTGAGGCTTTCTGTGGTATCTTGAGGAACCCTGACCAATCCCCATCTCTGGATTGGTAGGGGGCAGGCTTCCTCAAATATCTGGGGTCAGCCCAGTCAGGGAGGAGAGTTTGGGTGGAAGAGATGGCCTTGGGGGAGCCCCTAGTCTGGGGGGTGACCCCTGCCTGGGGCTCGGGTGCATCCAGGAGGAGAAGAGGGATTGTGGTGAAGAGGCACAAGGAGAGAGCAGTAGATGGACAATGGGAGAGAGTACTTTCAGAGAGATCTCCAGGAAAGGAACTACAAGTGGCAGGTGTTGGTGAGTGACACACACCCAGGGAAGCTGGGAGAGGCATGCTGGAGCAGATTGGGGTGAGAGACAGTCTGAGAAGGGTGCAAGAGCCAGTTTGGCACTGTGGTGTCACTGTGGCAGTGGAGAAGGGTTTGCAGCTGGATGGGCTGGCAGGGCCTGGAATTAGATGGGCTGGGAGCAGTGGTCCATCAAGGCTAACTAGCATGTATGTACTTTGATACACTTTGGGGGCCCACGGTCCCTGCCTGTAATGGGTGGCTTGAAGGCTGTGCTAACACAACAGCAGGCCTCACCATGTGCTATCTAGGCCAGAAACAAGTTTTGTGCAGGAGAGCGGAACAGGAGTCTATTGAGAAGCAAGTGTGTGCTGGAGGAAGAGAAGGAGTGTATATACAGGACGTGTATATAGATGGTCCGGTTCAAGTTTGAACCCAATTCATTGGGCATCCCCTTAACATCCCAATCCCTATCCAAGATTAATCCCTCAATAAAAAAACAAAACACAAGTACCGGCCCGTTCTTCATGACTTCGGATGAAAGGAAACAGTGTGATTGAGGGCAGAGTGACAGGTGAACCACTACATTCAGCAACCCCAAAGGTTGCAATGGCTACAAATATGCTATACATTTTCCGCCTGCTCCGGACATGTGACCCCCCCCATATAGGCCAGTTCCAGCTGCATGAGATAGGTGAGATGCTCAACAATAGCTAGCAATTTCAGGAGTGGTGACATCACCCCTAGACTCCCATGTCCTAGCTGTTGTCGGTGCTCCCTCCTCTCCACTTCAGCCTTCACTGGCTGACACAGGAGAGCTGGATCATGTGACCAGACCAGAGCAGCCTGAAAAAAGGTAAGTATATGCGGGGCTTGAAGGTGCACAGAAGATGAGTGTTTAGCGATGGTCTCTTGATATGTACTGTGTCATCAAATATACACAATTTTTTCATATATAAGAATTTTTTATTACAAAAGATGCTTAAAAAAGGACATATCATCAATAGGGCAACTACAGACCCACACATATAAAATCAGGTATGAGAAGGGCAGTCAGATCTTACATAGAGCTTGCCTACATGTTTCGTGGTATAGACCGCTTCTTCATGGCTTCAATCTTATCATCTGACTGGACATACCTAGTATTTGCAAACAAAATAAGTACAGTAAATATATACAGTATATATCATATGGCTATCTAGTGCTGGCTGTTAATTCCTTAATTTACTTCCTATTTAACTTGGATTTGAAACTCTTTTATGTCCCCATCTGAAGTCTCTTGAGTGATTATTCTGGCATCTTATGATATAAAAGTCAGTTGTAACCTGGTATGATAACTATACAAGTACTCTGATTACTCTGTGATCACTGGCCTTAATCATAAACTGGAGCTGCATGATAGGCTTATATATATATTTTTTTCTTCCAGTGTAATATGTATTATGTAGTATGTGACCATCTGCTCTATCCCATGTTCATGGGTTGGTGTCCTCGAGGTAGGGCTCTGTCAATGGTCTCCCCTTAGTCTGAATGCACCTGATGTACCCAAGAGGTATTATTTATTTTCCCTTCCCTCTTCCCTTGTCTCCCCCCCTTTTTTTTGCTGCTGATGTGTGTGTGTTTCCCTTTTATGTCATGGGACAGGGAAATATTGTTCCATATGTGTATATGTACCGAATTATATTTATTTTTACTGTACTTATTTTGTTTGCAAATATTAGGTATGTCCTGTTAGATGATTAGATTGAAGCCCTGAAGAAGAAGCATATACTGCGTAACATGTAGGCAAGCTTTATGTAAAATCTGACTGCCCCTCTCATACCTGATTTCATATGTGCAGGCCTGTGGTTGCCCTATTGAAGTTATGTCCTTTTTAAGCATCTTTTGTAATAAAAATGTCTTTTCTATTAAAAAGTTGTGTATATTTTATGACATTGTACATATCAGGACACCATTGCTAAACGCCCATCTTCTGTTCGCCTTCTGGTTTTTACTTCCGGGTTGGTAATCTCTTGATATAAGGCTATTTTAGCATCTTGGTTACTCCCTTCTAGGGATGGGCTGAACACCCCCCCGGTTCGGTTTGCACCAGAACATGCGAACAGGCAAAACATTTGTGCGAACATTCGAACACCGTTGAAGTCTATGGGACCCGAACATGAAAAATCAGAAGTGCTCATTTTAAAGGTTTATATGCAAGTCCTGCCCTGGGGTCGTTTTTTTCATGAGCAGTGATTTTAATAATGCTTAAAGTGAAATAATAAAAATTAAATATTCCTTTAAATGTCGTGCCTGGGGGGTCCCTTATAGAGTTGAGCGAACCCGGACTGTAAAGTTCGGGTCCGTGCTGGACTTTGGGGTTTCCATGCTCCGAACCCGAACCCGGACATTTGCAAAAAAAGTCCGGGTTCGGTATTCGGATATTTTGAGCGCCTTTTCTATAGCTGCAGGGCCGCCAATCAACAAGCGTTTTACTCGTTTGCCCATAGATGCCATCACAGCCATGCCTACTAATGGCATGGCTGTGATTGGCCAGTGCATCATGTGACCCAGACTATTTTTGGCACCATTTCTATAGCTGCAGGGCAGCCAATCAACAACCGTTTCACTCATTTGCCCTTAGAAGCCATCACAGCCATGCCTACTAATGGCATGGCTGTGATAGGCTAGTGCATCATGTGACCCAGCCTCTATATGAGCTGGAGTCACGTATGCCGCGTGTCACATCGTCTCGGGCTAGTGTAGGGAGAGCATGCTGCCAGCGCTGTGAGGGACAGATTGCCGATCTAATATGATCTCATCCTGCATTACAATCAGATTCCTGGTGGTGCTGTGAGGGGAAAGCTTAGCGTTTTAAAACGATCTGATACTGGACTAGGTAGAGTTTACTACTGCTATGAGGGATAAATTACCGATCTAATATCATCTCATCCTCCATTACAGACAGGTTCCTGGCGGTGCTGTGAGGGGAAAGCTTAGCGTTCTAAAACCATCTGATACTGGACTAGGTACAGTTTACTATTGCTGTGAGGGATAGATTACCAATCTAATATCATCTGATCCTGTATTACAGAAAGGTTCCTGGCGGTCCTGTGAGGGGAAAGCTTAGCGTTCTAAAACCATCTGATACTGGATTAGGTACAGTTTACTGGTGCTGTGAAGGACAGATTATTGTTCTAAAATCATCACATACTGCTAGAGGGAGAGGTTCCTGCTGGTGCTATGAGGGACAGATTATTGTTCTAAAATCATCACATACTGCTATAGGGAGAGGTTCCTGCTGGTGCTGCAAGGGACAGATTATTGTTCTAAAATAATCTCCTAGTTCTATAGGGAGAGGATCCTGCTGTTGCTGTGAGGGACAGATTATTGTTCTAAAATCATATCATAGTGCTATCGGGAGAAGTTCCTGCTGGTGCTGTGAGGGACAGATTATTGTTCTAAAATCATCACATACTGCTATAGAGAGAGGTTCCTGCTGGTGCAGTGAGGGACAGATTATTGTTCTAAAATAATCTCCTAGTTCTAAAGGGAGAGGTTCCTGCTGGTGCTGTGAGGCAAAGATTATTGTTCTAAAATCATCTCTTAGTTCTATAGAGAGAGGTTCCTGCTGGTGCTGTGAGGGACAGATTATTGTTCTAAAATCATCTCCTAGTTCTATAGGGAGAGGTTCCTGCTGGTGCTGTGAGGGACAGATTATTGTTCTAAAATCATCACATACTGCTAGAGGGAGAGGCTCCTGCCGGTGCTGTGAGGGACAGATTATTGTTCTAAAATCATCTCCTAGTTCTATAGGGAGAGGTTCCTGTTGGTGCTGTGAGGGACAGATTATTGTTCTAAAATCATCTCCTAGTTCTATAGGGAGAGGTTCCTGCTGGTGCTCTGAGGGACAGATTATTGTTCTAAAATCATCTCCTAGTTTATGGGGAGAGGTTCCTGCTGGTGCTGTGAGGGACAGATTATTGTTCTGAAATCATCTCCTAGTTCTATAGGGAGAGGTTCCTGCTAGTGCTGTAAGGGACAGATTATTGTTCTAAAATAATATCATACTGCTAAAGGGAGAGGTACCTGCTGGTGCTGTAAGGGACAGATTATTGTTCTAAAATCATCTCCTACTGCTATAGGGAGAGGTTCCTGCTGTTGCTGTGAGGGACAGATTATTGTTCTAAAATCATCTCCTAGCTCTATAGGGAGAGGTTCCTGCTGGTACTGTGAGGGACAGATTATTGTTCTAAAATCATCTCCTAGTTCTATAGGGAGAGGTTCCTGCTGGTGCTGTGAGGGACAGATTATTGTTCTAAAATAATTTCCTACTGCTATAGGGAGACGTTCCTGCTAATACTGTAAAGGACAGATTATTGTTCTAAAATCATCACATACTGCTATAGGGAGAGGTTCCTGCTGGTGCTGTAAGGGACAGATTATTGTTCCAAAATAATCTCCTAGTTCTATAGGGAGAGGACCCTGCTGTTGCTGTGAGGGACAGATTATTGTTCTAAAATCATATCATAGTGCTATTGGGAGAAGTTCCTGCTGGTGCTGTGAGGGACAGATTACTGTTCTAAAATCATCACATACTGCTATAGGGAGAGGTTCCCGCTGGTGCTGTGAGGGACAGATTATTGTTCTAAAATCATCACATACTGCTAGAGGGAGAGGCTCCTGCCGGTGCTGTGAGGGACAGATTATTGTTCTAAAATCATCTCCTAGTTCTATAGGGAGAGGTTCCTGTTGGTGCTGTGAGGGACAGATTATTGTTCTATAGGGAGAGTTTCCTGCTGGTGCAGTGAGGGACAGATTATTGTTCTAAAGTCATCTCCTAGTTCCATAGGGAGAGGTTCCTGCTGGTGCTCTGAGGGACAGATTATTGTTCTAAAATCATCTCCTAGTTTTATGGGGAGAGGTTCCTGCTGGTGCTGTGAG
>BLSH010094786.1:18987-29511 GCA_018402905.1 Glandirana rugosa
TGCTCACCACCACCTCGTGTCAGACACAACTTCTCCCTTAGACCTTATAAAGAACTTTAGTGAAACAAAGAGTGTACCACCTACCTGAGATAAAAAAAGATAATGTAAAAAACTTAACCAAATCCAAGATTAGATACCTGAAATAATCTCGTATGAACGTACACTAAATATACACGTGTATAAACAAATAATAAATACTTTATTCCACGCTTACCAAATACATACATAAATAAACTTGTTATAGATACTTTACTCCAAGACTTACTCCCTCGTGGTGTAGGAAACTTCAAAAATTATCAAACCAAAAAATGTAATAGAAAAAAATAGAGTCCATCCACCATGTGAGAAACAAAGTGATTTCAAGAAATATTCCAGATTCCCTCTTCAACACAGACTGTGCTCCACCACCACTCGTGCTGTAAGTAATACACACTCACCAGATACATGAATTATCTAGGCCTTTTGATAAATAATTAATCCTCCTTATAGGACCGTTCTTGTAATCCTCCTTATGATTAGTATGTCTCCATTCAACAGATAATAAAGGTAGTTAAAATCTCCAGATTTCATATCAAGTATATACAAGAAAAGGAAGCGGTCGTGGGACTTTAAATTAGGCTGGTCATAAAAATAAGTATAAATTGATGTAGTCATGAATAAAATAAATCATATTTATTGAATAGAGATTAATTATATGACATGATCATAATTGAGTACACTGTGAATCAAGGGGATGCAATTTTCAAAAAAGTTCATGAAGAGAGCCAACACATACACGGGCACATGATTGAGAAGAATATACAATAACTGTTACGTATACATACATAAAATTGTTGGCAATGTGTAGCAAGCATAAAAAGCATAAAAACATTGGTGACCATACTCTTCACATTGTAACACTCGATGCATTTCGTGGAGTTTGTCCACTCATCAGGAGTACAAGAGGTGTCTAAAGATAGAAGATATCATTAAGTACAGAGTCATGTTCAAAATTCCCCAAAGGAGAAAAGAGGGGGTCTGGGAGGAGCAATACGCTCCTTACCTTATGTGTGGGCTCAAAAGCAGCATCAAACCAAGTAACCAGGTAAAGGAAAATTTGCGCCCCGCAGATTGTCTGTCCCGGGGCTGAGGCAGGAACAATTACCCCAGCGTCGGAGGGCAGCATCAGGAAATGGCCAGCTATCCCAGGGGGGTCCATAGAAGAAATTGTGCATTGAATGTACTTTGCAAACTAAAAAAATGGAAAAATGTGTATAGCTGAAAAATATATATTGTATGGTATGCAGAGTATATAAAACGTGATACACATGATGTGATCGAGGAACCCCAAAAGTGGTGGGTAGTATCAAGGTGTCTGAATGTAGAAAGGATATAAAGAAAAGTGTTGCAGAGTATGAAATGATACCAAGTGATCATGGCATCCCAAAAGTAGTGATCAGACAACTAAAAAGATGTAAGAGAGATTGAAAGGAATAGAAAAAGGTCGACAAGTAGACAAGCATGTTGAGAAAAAAGGGTAAAGAAGCCTATTGCAACCCTGGCTAACTTACATGTACATTGGTCAAAAAAGTGGAGAAAGCATTGCTGCACTCATGATGATGGAGTGGAGAAGTAATCAGCTGGCAGGAACCCGATGCTTATACCCCAGGACGGGGGCGGGTTCCCGCCATTGTCATACAAAACGCCTGTACCGCGAGGTGAGTATGATCCAGATCCAGGGTGAAGCGCTGGAACTAGACAAAACCCATCTACTTCACAGGCGTCAGCTGGGAATGACACGCTCCCACACTGTGAGGCCGAAGCATCACAGGTGGAGGGCGAGGACATGACGCCAATATGCGAGAGGATGGACCCGCCCACATCTCAGTGGAGGGGGGGCGGGAAAGCACTGTCGCACATTGCAGCCCCGGGATCAGAGCAGGGCTCAGAAGTATTCCCCCTGGAGACATGGATGAGATGCTGATATGAGATGAGATATCAAGTATGCTCCCGAACTATGATCGGAAGGGAAGACAAACCAAAGATTCCATTGTGTAGTACATTTTAATAGCATAAAATCACAAATAAAAACAAAATATACACTCACATTTGGTTGTGCTATGAGCCAGCACAGCATAAACAGCTCAAAAAGAGACACCGGTTCCAGGCAGCTCGGCGCGTATGCATTCCAGGACACGGATTCCAGGCACGGAAGTGACATCCCACAGAAGCGGGTGCGGCCTCAATGCATTTCGTGTATACCACACGTCATCAAGAAGCTCACCCGTCTCCATTTTGTCAAAGCCTCTTATACCCATTGAGCACATCTGATTGGTTACATCGCTCAGGAAATACATAAACCAAAATTTAATGAAATGTCCAATAAATCACTGGAAAATCATGCTGTGCATCTTGTTGTGGGTGATTTGGTCACTTAACATTGCTCACAAGTATTGTGTAGAACCGTTTCTATATTGAAAATACCCAGTAATTAAAACTTTAATATATCCAAAGCGTTATATAAATGCATTATGATAAAATTCTTTCAAAATCACAGTTGTATCTTAAAATTGAGTCTCTATATAACCTGTCATGGACATTATAACTAATATTAATTTTAATATATCAGTACCCAGAATATAAATCCCCGTGATTTAGGGATCCACTACTTTCTAGTGCCACCTATTATTACTACACCCTTACTTTTGCGCTTTGAAATACCCCAAATGCGCTTTGGAGTCATTTTTAGATAATAAAGGGGGGAGAAATTCTTAGTTTAACCAAGTCCAGTTAATCAGCTCATAAAAATTCCCCCCTTTTCCCATAGAAGTATAGGGTGCTAAAAATGTGTTCCCTAAACTAAATTGGTTGCCATCTGTTGATGTTTCCTTTTGTGGTACTATCAATGGTATGATTTGTGAAGGTGTAAAAGTATTAGACATCTAAGGAAGGGGGGGAGGGTAAGGAAGGGAGAGGTTTCAAATACAGGCTAAGGATAGATATTTAGCACAAAAACAAGCCAAGGACAAGCTATAAATGGATGTTAATAATCCAGTCTGATTCAAAAATGTAATCTAACTAGGGCAATCATTAGAAATTTGATATATAACAGTTGAGATCAATGTCAAAATTCAAACCTGATGGATACAGGGACATCCACCAGGTTTCATTTTGGAAGACTTGCTTGACTGTTTATGTATTCTATCAATACCTATAAACTGAAGTCCAGAGGGGTCCCTATTGTGGAATTGTCAAAAATGTTGTGATACATTATGTTTTATGCAGCCCTTCTTTATGGTGTTAACATATTCATTGATTCTTTTAAAAAGGGGTCTGTTTTTTTTCCTACATATTTTCGACCACAAGGACACGTTAGGAGGTATGTGACCCATATGGTATGGCAAGTTATAGATTCATTGACTTTAAATATTTCTCCCTCGTTATTCTGGAAATAAAAAAAACCTTCCTTCTTTTGTCACACGTGGCCCTACATGAGATACACCTCCAACACCGGTAAAACCCATCTCTTTGGAAAAAGGTCACTGGTCTCTTAGGGGGGGTCTACCACATTTTTGAAAATGCGGTTATGCAAGCCTGGGGCCCTTCTATGAATAAACCTGGGTTTGCTAGGAAGTATTTTGCTCAAGCTGTTATCCTTAAGCAAAATAGGCCAGTGTTTGCGAATAATCTTTTCAACGCCTTTATATTGGACATTGAATCCTGTTATAAAGGCCATTTCTGCCAGGTCTTTTTCCTTATGTTTAGGTTTCAGGAGGTCATTTCTTTTTTTTTTCAACGTTTATTTTGAATAAGGAAAATACATAGGAGTAGAAAGATATAATTGAACATATCGTATACATTAGAAGGCATAGATTGATTACCGAAATAGCGGAGTTTGTGGCTACTAGGTAAGATATAGATTACAACATATTTGGTATAGTAGTGATATGGTTAGGAGAGAGTAGAGGAGACTAAGGCTATAGTGGGCGGCCAGTCTACCCTCCAGGCACCCCAATTGGGATCTCACTGTGCCTTGGAGGGAGAGGGCCAGAAGCACCTCGTAGGGCGTGTGAGCTAGACCAAAGAGGAGAGGAGCCACATTATCTTCATTACCATGGAGGAATGAGTTAGATTGAGAACTATTTGGTATTTGTGTAAAGCTTAAGCAGACGGTAAAGGGAGAGGGAGAAGAAGAATCGGAGAGTAAGAACAGAAGGGAAGAGGAGAAGAGGGGAGGAGGAGGATAATAGAGGAGAGGAGGGTGGGACAGCCTGAGTCCGTGGGGGTAATCTGGACGGTCGCTCCAATAATCAGTTTGGTGAAGAGGGTATTTCTCACAATGGCAATAGTACCTCTTTCTGAAAAGTGTGGGGGAGGAATTTCTCTATCCAGGGTTTCCATAGCTGGGGGATAAGGTTTTTATCTATAGCGACTAGTTTTGCATGGATCATGTAAGAAGTTACTCTATGTTTTGCTTCCAGGATCGCAAGGGAGGGTGATTTCCATGCCTTGGCTATGGTTTGCTTTGCTGCAGTAAAAAGGGGTTTTAGGCAGTTAAATTGTCTGCGTGATAGTCCGTCAGGTTTGATAAGCAGAAGAGCCATTGTAGGTTCTGGGTTTAATGGGACATTGATCAATTGTGACCCAATATGGAAGATGGAGTTCCAAAATGTGTGTACTAAGGGGCATGTCCACCAGATATGGAAGAAAATTCCCGGTTCGGGACAGCCTCGGAAGCAGTGTGAGGGATATGATGGGACATATTTCGCTATTCTCGAGGGGACTAAGTACCACCTAGTTAGGACTTTGTAGTTGGTTTCCATCACGAGAGTGCCGGGAGAAGAGGATTTAATCGTGGCCCATGCTGCGGCCCATTGGGCACGGTCAAGGGGAGATCCCAGATCGTTCTCCCATTTCTGGATATAGGAAGGGAGAGAAGGGTTTGTGGTGGAAAGGAGTTGGGAATAAAGTATGGAGATGGTTCCCTTGGCATGTGGATCTCGTTTGCATAGAAGTTTTTTATTTGTAGATAACAAAATATCTCTGATTGGGGGATATTATATTGGTCTTTCAGCTCTTGAAAGGTTAGAAACGAAGATGTGGATACCAAGTCGTGGAGCCTGAGTAGTCCCAGGTCCATCTAAGCTTGGAAGGCTTTGGGGGATTCCTAGGCAGGGGGGAAGGCAGGTTTTCGAAAAAACGAAAGGAGGGGGTTATGGGGAGATTGCAGATTGTGTTTTATTTTTAGCTTATCCCACAATGTGACATAATGTTTGGTGATTGGGTTGTTGATAGGGGGGCACTCTTTTGGGTTAAGCCATAGTAGGTTGGATAGGGATATGGGATCACAGTCCACTGCCTCAATAGCTACCCATAAGGGAGTTTCCTGTGTGGCGTGGTACTTTGGAAGACTTGCTAATTGGGCTGCCCTGTAATATAGAATGAAATTAGGCATACCAAGGCCCCCACTCAGCAGGAGGTCATTTCTATTCATCTTGCCCACCACTTCCCTAGATTTCAATATATGTTTTTTTCGGATAACCCTTTTCAAGAAATCTTTCAATAAGCATATCAGATTGGGCTTGGTAGTTGGAGATATCCCAACAATTTCTCCTTAATCGTATGAATTGCCCCTTAGGAATGGCCCCAATCCATTTTGGATGGTGGCAGCTCCTAGTGGACACATAACCATTCCTGTCCACATATTTAAAATGGGTTCTCGTCAGGAGTTGGTTCCCCCTTTTAAATAATTCCAGATCTAGAAATTGGATCCTCTCGGTGCTCCAATTAGCTGTTAGTTTAATACCATAGGGGTTGGAATTCATGGACGACAAGAATTCCTTTAATTGTATCTCTGATCCATGCCATATCACCAGAATGTCATCAATGAACCTTTGGTAACATTTGAATTCTGGCCAGAGACAGACAAAGTGTTCCTCTTCCTCCTATTTATTCAGAAATATATTTGCTATACTAGGGGCATACCTAGCCCCCATAGCTACACCTATTATTTGGTTGAAGAATTCCCCATTGTGCCAGAAGTAATTATTTGACATTTCCATTTCCAAACCTTCAAGTAGCAGCTGTATTTGTTCCTGCTTCTTGTCGGTGTGATTATGAAGTGCCCACTCAGCTGCTATAAGGGCATATCTTTGTTTCATATTAGTATATAGTGACTCCACATCTATGGTGACCAGAAATGTGGAGTCATCAACTAAGTGTTCTGTGGCCAAGGATATGATGTCACTACTGTTCTTAACGAATGCTTTCCCCTTAGATGCCAACGGTTGAAAATACAAATCCAGATACAGTACTGTCCAAGACGTGAGTACAGGAAGTCGATTCCGCTAAGAATTGGCCTCCCCGGGGGTTTTTCTTTAATTTTGTGCATTTTGGGAAGTTGGTACATGACTGGTATTCTAGGAGCTTTTAGGTATAAATATTTGCTTCTTTTTGATTATACTAGTTTCCTTCCCTTTTTGGATCCATTTCTTAAAGGTTTAAACGTGTAGTTTTGAAGCGGGATCCCCTTTTAATTTTTATATGTATCCTTAGCTCCCAGGATCCTCTGCATTTCCGTTTCATATTCTCTTTTATCTAAAATTACTAAACCACCCCCCTTATTGGCAGGTCTGATGACAATTCCTCTTTTCACCTCTAGTTCTTTTATAGCCTGCATCTCATCCTTATTGGTCTTATATTTCATTGGTTTGAACTCTTTTGCATCGTCCTGTACCATTTTTGCTCCACATATTTGCTCGAGGTGGATTTAGGATTAAAGATTGACTTGTTTCTAAGATTTGTGTGTAAAAACTGAACAATCCAAATTTTTCTTTTGGAACCTAGTTTCACTAAAATATTTTTTAATATCAAGCTTTCTTGAGAATTTTTCCAGGTGTTACTTGGTGGCATTAGAAAGATAGTGGATCCCTAAATCACAGAGATTTATATTCTGGGTACTGACATAACTAATATTAATTTTATTATAACGTTCATGACAGGTTATAAAGAGACTCAATTTTAAGATAGGACTGTGATTTTGAAAGAATTTTATCATAATGCATTTGTATAACGCTTTGGATATATTAAAGTTTTAATTACTGGGTATTTGCAATATTGGAACGGTTCTACACAATACTTGTGAGCAATGTTAAATCAACAAATCACCCACACCAAGATGCACAGCACGATTACCCAGTGATTTATTGGACATTTCATTAAATTTTGGTTTATGTATCTCCTGAGCGATGTAACCAATCAAAAGTGCTCAATGGGTATAAGAGGTTTCCACAAAATGGAGACGGATGAGCTTCCTGATGATGTGCGGTATACACAAAATGCATTGAGGCTGCACCCGCTTCCATGTGACGTCACTTCCTGCCCGACTGGTTCCGTGTCCTGGAACGCATACACGACGAGCTGCCTGGAGCCGCCGTCTCTTCTAGAGCTGTTCATTCTGGTGCTGGCTCACAGCACAACCAAATGTGAGTGTATATTTTGTTTTTATTTGTGATTTTATTATATTACAACATACTACACAATGGAATCTTTGGTTTGTCTTCCCTTCCGATCATAGTTCAGGAGCATACTTGATATGAAATAGGGAGATTTGAACCACCTTTATTATCTGTTGAATGGAGACATACTAATCATAAGGAGGATTACAAGAATGGTCTTATAAGGAGGATTGATTATTTTTCAAAAGGCCTAGATAGTTTATGTATCTGGTAAATGTGTATTACTTACAGCACGAGTGGTGGTGGTGCACAGTCTGTGTTGAAGAGGGAGTCTGGAATATTTCTCAAAATCACTTTGTTTCTCACATGGTGAAATTAGTTTTTCTATTACTTTTTTTGAATTGGTTTAGGTTCTAATCTATGGACTTTATTGGAGCATAATTGCATGTGATTTATATGTTCAGTAAACTTAACAGGCAGAGAAACAGCTCACACAAACCTGGAGGAGTAGCGGCTTTGAAATGCATTGTCCAACTGTGCATGAATTTTTATGCCTTGAAAAAATATAAAATCTCAGATTTCACAGAAAAAAATGTCATCATTGATGACGTGTAACATCTCAGAACAGTTCAACTTCACTACCCAAGTGGCACAGTGCAATCCAATAGTAGTTTAGTTAAATAATGTAAGGCATGAGGAGGATGAACTAAAAGTTCTAGAACAGTACCTCAAAACTACATTATTTTGTAAAAAAGTGTAACCTTTTTTTTAGATATAAAACCTTTTTTTGAGCTTGCTTCTCGTTCAACTTCTTAAGAAACAGGCTTGTTCATTCAAGGATGAGAAGGACCAAGGACTACAGTAAGCCTCATGCAAAATACCAGCTGAAAGTAGCTGCTTCTTGTACCGCTCACAAAAAGTTGGAGCAGTTGCTTTGAGGATGAGCACAGCTGTTACTTTTCCCAAATGCAAGTGTCAAGTTTTTTTTAAGAAACAGAAGAACCTCTGCATGTTCAGATAGAAGGCGGTTTCTGGTGTTAGTCAGAATGTGTGATGCTGCACTGAACAATCTCTCACTTTCCACACTACTAAAAGGAGCTGAAAGATATTTTTGCACCATTTGGGCCAGAGTGGGAAATCACAGTTTATTGACTGCCCAATACCCAAGAGGTTTGTCCGAACGAGGAACAGTGACCTCTCCAAGATATGCTTCGAGTTGTATGGCAGCAGCTGTAGGAGCACTGTCCTCAAAATGTAGATAAACAAGCAATTTCTTGAAAAACACTGTCCACACTGCTGGTAGTAGTAGTAGGGGACATGGTACTTGACTGTTGGTCAGTGTGAGGCTTTTTGGCAGATGGTGGTTTGTCGGGTGTAGCTTCCTGTACAGATATTTCTTGCATTTTCAGCAGGAATATTTCTTTGGGCTGCCTGTCAGCATCTGCATTTGAGAAGAACCGATCTTTATATCTAGAAGAATAAGAAAAGCAAGACAACATTGTCAATCATGCAAGGCCAGCCGCAACAACAACTGTGGAAGCTTGCTTTGGGTCCACTGCTATAAGGGAAGGAGCAAGGGGTGGCCCACTGCTATAAGGGAAGTAGCCAGGAGTGGCCCACTGCTATAAGGGAAGGATCCAGGAGTGCCGATGGGTGAACCACTGAGAGTTGGATTGGTCAGAAACCAATTAACCAAAAACAGTGCACAGCAAGGCATGATATAAGTAGGCAGCAGCTACCTACCTTGGATCGAGTAAGGTAGCGATGCAGTAGAGTGGGTTTTGCTCCATGTCAGAGAAGCGTTTCTGCAAAGCAGCAAGCAATGTGTTCTTCATCATTTTCACACCACGGTCCTCATCCATTTCTTTTCATAATCTCTATAACACTGCGATTGCAGGAATGACATCTGAGGCAAAAGAATCTGAACAATTCACATTCTGAGTCAATTTTTCAAATGGAGCCAAGATGTTGATCATCTTTTCCATTAGAGATTACACTGATTTGCAATGATAATTGCAGGCAGCTCAAGTTCTGACACATATACTCCAATGGCCCGCTTCTGCTCAATCAGAGACTGCAGCATGTAAAATGTACTGTTCCAGTGAGTCTGAACATCTTGAAGTCTTTTCATGGGTTGACCAAGTTTAAGCTGAATATCTTGCAGCAAAAATATGCCAGGTTTGAATGTTTAAAGTGGCCAACTATTTTGCGCCCAACTCCTACAGCATCCGTAATGCTGCACGGTGATAAAAAACCGTCGGAGACAGTCAGCTGCAGTATGTGTGCCACACATAAAAGACTCTGAAGGGGGGCATGGCCTGGAACGGACGGCTGTGGACGTGTCCCTGGAGAGCTCCAGAGCCCACAACGAGAATCTAGTGGAATCCATCCTCCACAAGGCTCGGCGAGCACCATCAGACACCCAGGGTGTCTCTCCACATTCCCCCTGACAGGCCAGACCAAAAATCTCTGCCGCTCCGTTCGGACCTCCGCGGTGTACGCAAATTTAGGCCGTGGCTTTGCTCGCGACTAGGCCGCAACTTCCAGAGAGGCCATCTGGCATCCATCCACATACTCCAGGCCCTAATTCACACTGCGGAGGAAACCCGCAAACCTCCCAGTCCCCAAAAGAAGTCGATCTGAGCACTGAGACTCTTAAAACACCAGCGACTAGGGGGGCGTGGCTTGGCGCGCAACGAGGATGGCAGCACACTAGCAGAGCTCCGGCTACAACACGCAATCCCATAGCCTCTAAACCACCCGAACAGCACTAAATGCCGGGCAATCAGCGACCACAAAATTCTCAGAGTCACGAGTCTAGCTGAAGAAAACCCCTGACCCTCCAAACGCCCAAAGGAGGCGTCACACTTAATCCCGGACCTCATACACCTACCTACGGTCTACCGGAGAGACCTTCAACGCCGGATCAGCGCTCGTTTCGGTGCCGGATTTAAACGCATGTGGCGCCTCCAGGCTTGCCTCGCCGTCTCTAAAAACCAGACCGGACAGTCCCCCTTACACCTCTCTGTGGGACCCACAGACTACCACGAGCGGCTCGGAACACCTCCTACCTAAGGTGATCTAAGAG
>BLSH010094786.1:50024-68732 GCA_018402905.1 Glandirana rugosa
TTATCTGGATCATCTGCGGTATTTAAAGCCTTTTTGGGGATGTGAAAATGATTCGGATCTGCGGTTAATAGTATATCGTCTGCAAATAACGATAGCTTGAATTCCTGTTTCCCTACTACCACTCCTTTAATGTCTGCACATGCCCGTATAGCGGCTGCCAGTGGTTCCAGGCAGAGCACAAAAAGGAGGGGGGACAGTGGGCACCCCTGTCTCGTGCCGTTGCTCATATGAAAGGGTTCTGAGACAGAGTGGGGCGTTTTTACCTGAGCAGTAGGGGAGGAATACAATGCCTTTATGGCTTTAAAGAAAGGCCCTCTAATGCCTATGTGCCTTAGGGTTTCAAACATATATGGCCAGCCAAGCCTGTCAAAGGCCTTCTGGGCGTCTAGGCTTAGTAAAAGTGTAGGGGTTTTTCCGAAATTTATGGCGTCTACTAGGTCTATTGTCCTTCTCGTGTTATCTCCAGCCTGGCGGGTAAGGACAAAGCCCACTTGGTCCTTGTGGATCAGTTTAGGGAGGATAGTTGCTAAGCGGTTTGCTAAGAGTTTAGTAAATATCTTATAGTCTGAGTTGAGTAAAGCTATAGGTCTATAGTTGGATGGGGTTGTTAAATCTTTTCCTTCTTTAGGTATTACCGTTATATAGGCATGTTGGAAGTGTGGGTGGGGAGTTTCTCCTTTCATTAATGACGCGTAGAGTTTCAGTAAGTAGGGGGCAAGTTGAGGAAAAAGTTGTTTATAATATGAATAGGTGAACCCATCTGGGCCTGGGGATTTATGAGAGGGGAGGGCTTTAATTACTTCTTCTAACTCTTCCAATGTGATTGGGTTGTTTAGAGTTTGTTGATTCATGTCCGAAAGGTGGGGGATGGGTAGTTCATGTATAAATTCCTCAAATTTTGTCTTGTCAAAGAGTGGGTGTTGGTCAGGGGTTAGACAATTGTAAAGTTTCTTATAAAACTTGCCAAAAGCTGAGGCAATACCTCTGGGGCAGTAAGTCGGTGTGCCGTCTGACTGATAGACAAAATCAGGGGTAACATTCCCAGAATCTAGGTTTAGTCTATGAGTCAGCATCCTATGCGGTTTGTTAGCAAATTGGTAGAATTTTTGCTTCATCCATTTGAAATTTTTGGATATATCTTCTGTGTCTAAGATTTTAAGACCGTCTCTTAGCCTCGCCACCTCGCGGAGGTTTGCCAATGAAGAGTGTTTCAAGAGTCTGGACTCTGCTAGTTGTAATTGTTGAATCAAGGTTTTTTTCTGGGCATTCGCATCTCGTTTAATTTTTGAACTTAGGGCTATAAATTGGCCTCTAATGACCACCTTATGGGCTTCCCATAAAGTAGAGATCTGCGAAACTGAGCCCTCATTCAGTTTGAAAAACTTGTTTAGGGATCGAGTTATACTTAATTTGTCCTCCATACGTTTTAATAGACTATCATTTAATCTCCATTGGCCTCCTCTCGGCGGCGAGGTGTTTAAGTTGAGTTCTATGGTTATAGCTGAATGATCTGACCAGGAGTTAAGTACTATTTCCGAGTCTCCCATCAACTGTCCCATAGGGGGTGAGACCAGGAAATAGTCCGGCCTGGTGAACAAATGATGGACATTTGAAAAAAAAGTAAATTGTCTGCCTGTAGGGTGACGTATCCTCCAGGAGTCAATTAAATTATGACTTCTAGCCCAGCTGCGAAAAGACTTGGATTGGGCAATGGCTCGTTTATTTGGTAGGTGGTCCTGAAGGGACTTCCTATCCCTGGTTGATGACATTGCCAAGTTGAAGTCGCCTCCAACTATTTTCAATGGGTAGGAGGAATCTAATACAGGGGAGATAACGTTACGTAGGAAGGTTATCTGACCCGCGTTTGGGGCATATATATTTATGAGCGTAAATTGGGTTTGGTTATAGGAGCATTGAAGAGCTATATATCTACCCAGTTTGTCAATAATCAAATTTTGTACCTTAATGTTTGAATTTTTTTTGATCAAGATCGCCACACCCGCTTTACCTGAGGGGTCTGAAGCATTATAGGATAAGGGGAAGTATTTGGTAGCAAATTTCAGGGAGCCCCCTTTTTTAAAGTGGGTCTCTTGTATGAAAATTATTTCCGCTTGGGATTGACAGAATTCCCTCAGGGCCAGCCACCTCTTCCTCACCGAATTCAAGCCTTTAACATTACATGAAAATACACGGATAGACATCTTTGGCATTTAGTAAGCATTGGTAAAGAACGCAGGCTGGAGGACTTAAACTCTATCAATAACTTTAAATGAAAGCAGGTGAGCCTGGAGAGGGTCCCCACCGCGGGGGCACCATGAGAGGTACCACGGGGGGGCCCCCCCAGGCTCCGCCAAGGCCCAAGTGGGGCCTCTTGGACCAGGTTGAACCTGGAGAAGATTGAAAAGAAAAACGTAACATGTTATATCTCAATTTAACCATACACCTGGGTGAAACCAGGGATCCATGGTGACAACCACGAATGGAGTAGGGCAACATGAACGGGGTCAGGACTATGTCCAACAGTCACCGCCATGCTGAGCTGTATCCTCAGAACAAAGGGTGTCTCTTATAAGAAACAAACACTGAACTTTAAATTCCCCATAAAAAGGGGGCGTAAAAGGCCTCTGAAAACGATAGCCAAGGTGAGCCTGTGAGCAGACTTAACCCGGAGGAAATGGGTTACAGCATAAATTTTTTCCTGAAGGCCATGTGTGTCCTGCGGAGGGTTTTTCATGTGTCCACATAGAGGTGGGGTCTTGGGGTTCGTTGAGGGGTGGCGTTTTGTCTCTTCGTTTTGGGTCTCACTGGGGTCCACATCTTATTCGGGGTAGTGGAATCGGGGGGAGCACATTGTCGTCGGGCAGTGGTGGCAGGCCCAGCCTGGCAATGAAGGCTTCCCCTTCAGTGAGATCTCGCAGGTGGAATTGTGCACCGTCCTTAGTGACAGTTAGCTTGAACGGGAAGCCCCAGCGGTATGTGAGGCGGTGATTTTGTAAATGGAGGGTAATGGGGCGTAGGGACCGCCTTCTGGCCAGTGTGATGGGGGAGAGATCACTATAGATTTGCAGTTTCTCACCTTTGTATGTGATGTTGGTTTTGTTGCGGGTGGCATTCATCAGAGATTCCTTGCTCTCATAATAGTGGAGTCTGACCACTATGTCTCTGGGTCTGGCCCCTTCAGGTGGTTTGGGAGCCAACGATCGGTGTGCCCGATCCATGCGCCAGTCAATATCAGGGATATTGGGTGCCAGGGTCACAAAGAGGCCCAGCAGGTATTCCCTGAGCTGAGAGTCTAATACTGTCTCTGGGACTCCCCTGATTCTTAAGTTTTGTCTCCTCTCCCGGTTTTCCAAATCCTCTTGTTGTGATTGTAATGAGGCAACTTGTTGTTTTAGGGCATGGTTGTCCTCCTCAAGGACTTGGACATACTGAATTAGTTCATCCATTTTACTTTCAACGTGGTCTGTCCTCTCTTCTATATGAGTGATCTCCCCCCTAAGCTCCTGTGCTAGCTTGCTCACTTCCTTGGAGATATTGCTGGTGATATTCACCAGTAAAGTATGAAGTTTATGGTCTAGGATGTCAGCTGTGAGGCTGTATGATTCTGTGTCTGAAATAGCTTGAGTTACCTCAGTCCCCGGTTCCTCCGCGCCAGACATGTCACGCTGCTGGGATGCGGCTCCAATCGAGGCCGGGGATCCTGGGCGCGTCAGGAATTTCTCCATGAAGCTAGGCCGCGGTGATTGAGAGGGCTTATAGTAGTCTTTTTGTTGGCCAATTTTGCCCATAAGATTCACCTGAGACTGCTGAGGCTTGTGGTAGCGCTTCGTGGTCAATAGAGGCTGCGTTTGCTGCAGGGAAGCTTTTTATTTCAGCGGTGTGTCGGAGCCGGCTTAATGTGCGTCCACCATCTTCCGCCGCCGCGCATGCGCCCCCATCTCCCATTATTTTTGTTCTCTCCCTGGAACCCCTCCTAAATAGACTTAGAGCCAATCCAGATATCAACAGGGTAGAAATAAAAAAAAAAAACAATACAAGCTGGCAGCTTATGCCGATGATATTTTACTGTTCCTCACAAACCCTCTAATAACAATCCCTAATCTGCTCAAGGACTTTTCCCAGTTTAAAACACTTGCCAACTTACAGATCAACTTTAGTAAATCAAGAGCCTTAAATGTTTCTCTTCCCATAGAAACGGTGACACTGTGCCAATCCACCTTCCCATTTGGGTGGGAACCACACAGCATCAAATATTTGAGCATAAACCTCCCTACCAAATTATCAGAGTTATATGCCAGAAACCACCTCACATTACTAAAATCATCCGAAAAAGACCTCAACAAATGGAACTCCGGCCCCTTCTCGTGGTTCGGGAGAGCTGCAACTCTAACAATGAATATACTTCCCCAAATTTTTTGCATCCTTCAAACCATACCAATCAAGGTCCCCACCTCTTTCTTCTCCACTTACAAAAGCATTTGCACACATTTTCTATGGGCCTCCAAACCCTACAGACTGAACTGGAAAATCCTAGTAACTCCTACACTGAAGGGCGACTTGGTACTACCGGATATCCAAAAATACTTTTGGGCCGTCCATCTGTCTAGAATAGCGGACTGTCCACCAAGGCTTGGAGGCAGCCTCGCCACTCCCGCTAACCTCTTTGCCTTGGATCAAACTATCTGCGATTCCAAAGGACATTTTAGACCACCCACTTACAGGTCCTTCTCTGCAAACAGTACAAACAACAAATCGCACGATGCGCATAACCTGAATACCGGGCCCCCTTCCTTAACAGAAAACCCAGACTTTTCCCCAGGACAGCAGACGGAACACCCAAACTCCCTACAAGCAGAATCTCACCTTAGGGAAAGAGACCTCTTTGAGAGGGGTAGCCTGGACCCGTTCCAGTCACTTAGGGCCTGTCTGCCAAACCTCGATATTCCGTTCTCTAAATACCTTCAAATCAGACACTTCCTCCAGAGTACCAGGCCGACCTTGGTTTGGGTTGAGAATCTCACATCTTTTGAGACCGTTTGCACTGGTAAAGAACCACGGAGACATCTAATTTTGGACATATACGCCATACTCAACGAGAATATAAATATAAAGAGAAACAGAATGATCCAACGTTGGGAAAACATGCTACAGGCGGGCTTTGGTGAGGGGGAATGGGAGCAGGCTCTCTACTATACACACAAAGGGTCACTCAATGTAACGGCACAGGAGGACAGTTTTAAAATTTACGCAAACTGGTACAGGACCCCCGACAAACTTAATAAGTGCTATGCAAATGTATCCCCACTTTGTTGGAGATGCAAACAAACATGGAGCTCCATGCTTCATATTTGATGGGACTGCCCCCTAATACAACCTTTTTGGAAAGAGGTCCACCAACTGACTGCCCACATAATGACGTACTCACCTGATTACACACCAGCCCAATACTTGCTCCACCACACGTCCATCCCACAATCGGCCTACAAATGGTCCCTCGCCCTTCACCTCATCAAAGCGGCCAAAATGAGCATACCACTCCACTGGAAACAAACATCTCCCCCCACTATTGTCGAATGGCTAAAAAGGGTTAGCCAAATTGCCAAAATGGAAGACCTAATTTACCAATCTAAAGACAAACCCGCCAAATTTCACAAAATTTGGGCCTGTTGGAGGCATTTCACAAGTTCGGACGAGTTTCGAACACTCATCGCACAATAACTCTTACCTTACAAGAGAAACGGCAAGAGACCAACCTGATCATAAAAGGCCCTCTATAAACCTCAGATACCACCACCTATCCCCT
This sequence comes from Glandirana rugosa, assembly GCA_018402905.1. NCBI lineage: Eukaryota > Metazoa > Chordata > Amphibia > Anura > Ranidae > Glandirana > Glandirana rugosa. The sequence continues at coordinate 55,828 of BLSH010094786.1, forward strand.
CTCCCCTCACCCTCTTGTTATACCTGTCCCTTTCACCTCTTCATAAAACCAAATACCAACCACTGTTAAGCATTGGAGGCAGACCATCTGTACTAATTCAGAATCACACGCAGGATCAGAGGTTTTTAATGGGACAACACTACACCCTGACCCACTCGCAGAAAGGTCCCGATTGGGGTGAGTGGGATTTCAGGGGCAACACCTGCAGTCTGATGCCTGTGCATTGCTCGCCTTCAAGCCTGCTTAGGTCTGCTCACCAGGCTCAAGTTGCCAAAATAACCCCAATAAACCTTTCCGAATTGACCTGAGGAGAAACCACAATGCCATGGGTGTTATGAAGAGTTTGTTTAGTCGGTTTAGTCTTTCTCCTATATTGTATTCCATTTCTGGATAACAAATCACTTTTGATCACTCACAGCTTGTTGGTAAACCTATTTCTCTTTTTTTCGCTTTGATGTCATGCTTCCTGTATAACATGTTAAAAATTTAATAAAAATCATTTGGAAAAAAAAAAAAGACTCTGAAGACCAGCATCTTCTACACCTTTTATCATATTCCTGGCATTATCCGGGACTACCACATGGACAGAACTTTTGGGAATGGCCCAAGTGTCAAGCATTTCTTCAAGTATGCTCATTATAGCTTGGCTTGTGTGAGAGCCTTGACATTTCTTTGCGTAAAGAGAGAAATTGCCATCAATCCATTGTGCAGTTAAGCTAATTACAGACACAGGACTTACTACTCCAAATGCCCCTGGTGAAACTGATAGCCTTTAGGTCCCCCTGCAGCATGTTGGTAATGTGTTTCTTCACTGTGTTCTGTAATTGAGGCAAGATGACATCTGTGATGTAACTGCAACTGGGAATTTCGTACTTAGGCTCCAAAAGATACAGAAGTCGGCGAAAACACACATTGTCAAATATTGATAGTGGCTGATCGACAAGAATAATGAATTGGGTAACTGCCTCAGATATTTTCATAGCCCTTGGGTTATTCATGGAATATATTTTGCGTCTTGAAAGGGTTTGCTGCAGTGTCAGCTGCTAAGTGCCAGTGCTAGTTTTATGAGATTAATGGTATTATAAGAACTAACTTTTGGTCCTTCTCTTGATATTTTTGCAGAACAAAGTTTGCAGTCTGCAATGCATGAGTTGGTTTCACTAATTTTAAAATACTTCCAAACTGCTGACATTTTGTTGCCATGCCTTACATTGATAGCCTGTTTTTCCCCGGAGAGATCGGTGAAGCGCACACTGCACAGGAACCCTCTTTATTTTTCACACACGCACATGACCGTGGGAAAGGACACCACCAAGACCCTTTTATTACCACCCAAGCACTAGGAGCACCAAGCATTTTCCAAGGATTGCCTTGCACCACCAGAGAGAGCAATCAAGGAAGAGCACAAGTCACCTTATCACCAATATTGAACATTGCACTTTATGAATTTTTTTATCTGCATAACTTTGGATACACATGATTTATGTGGATTACCTCATGCACCATGTATATTTAAGGAGGAACACAAGTCACGTTTATCACCATTATTGAATGTATGAAAGACTTTTTTCTTCAGTTTGGTATTAAGCTGAGCACTGTAAGCACCATTTTTAAAAGGATTTTTTTTTTTTTCTGCACCTTGGTTTTAAGAATTGTTTTATACTGATTTAAGCTGAGCACTGTAAGCACCACATTGTACTACTAGTGTATATTAGAACAGCGCCATACCTACTCCTGTTCATATGACTCTATACTCTTGTTCCCTCTTGGGGGGCAACAGTAGGGGCTGCAGTTCTACCCACCATACAACAATATATTCTCATACCATGAGTGTGGCACCAACCCAACCCCCTTCCTTTTATCTGAAATAAATATGTCTCTGGGCAGGGAGAAAAAAGGAAAAAAAAAATAAAAAAAAAACATTTTTGAGCCTTTAGAAACACCATGGTTTTCAAACATTCACATGTGACACTTCTAACTCAGTAAGACAAACATCTGACTGATTTTCAAAGATAATGGAAAATTGGAAATAAAGCTCTGTTGCACTCACCTATAGTCATTGCTTGTTCTTCCTGCAGCTATGCATGCAGCATGCATCTTGGTATAGCCAAGTAACCCAGGCGGGAACAGGAAATCCATCTGGCGTGCACTTGGGGTGTGGTAACTAAGGATGGGCTCTGGCTTGTTCAGAGCCCAACATGCCCGAGCCTGTTAGGAAGTGAACCCTGCACTGCAGCCGTGCACGGGGAAATGTCTCACTGCCTGCGATTAGCGCAGTGCAGGGTACACTTCCTGGCAGGCTCGGGCACGTTCAGTTTCAAACAAGCCCGAGCCCATCCTTAGTGGTAACAGAAGCAGAACGCTACAAACAAAAAAAAACAGACAGAATGCTCTTGAGAACCCAGCCAAGCCAACAAAATAAAAACTATACAATACCATGCGACTAGATGGACAAATCCAAGGCTAAGGTGCAAATAAAAAAAAAAAGGCATACAAAAATAAAATGCATTGTAAAAAAAAACAAAAAACACTTGAAGGCTGCAGCAGTAAATTAATACTCTAATTGTAAAGGAAAGGGTGCACATTGCATACACAGCCAGACAGGGGACAATGGGACACATGACGTAAGCAAGGACATATGGGTGTGGGACATGTTAACAAACTGCCTGGTAACACTCACTGACCTACATGTATTGTAATAAGCAGAGAGAGACATGCTGTCTTGTGGGTGAGGTGTGGGACATGTAACACAGGTAAGTTACACACTGGCCTACATGTAAGCAAAGAGATACATGCTGTGGGTGTGGGACATGTAACACTCACTGTCTGACACTGGCCGCCATTTAAGCTGAGAGAGACATGCTTGCTGACTGTGGTGTGGAACATGTTGTACAGGTAACACTCACTTAAACTGGCCACCATATAAGTTGAGAAAGACAGGCTTGCTGTGGTGTGGGACATGTTGTACAGGTAATGCCCACTGACACTGGTCACCATTTAAGCTCAGAGAGACATGCTTGCTGTGGTGTGGGACATGTACAGGTAACACTCACTGACACTGGCTGCCATGTAAGCTAGCTGAGAGAGACATGCCTGCTGTGGTGTGGGTTGGACATAAAAAGTTAACTCTCGACTTCCGGTTCCGGCGCCGTATGGAGAGGAGGTAGGAGACACCAGCTCCGCTCCCCTGTCCGATTCCCGGCATTTAAAAGCGGCGATTCCCGGTGGATCACCCAAGCCTGACCTTCCCCCAGCTCCAGGGACCTGTATGGACCGGTTTGTGGAGCGTTCCGGCCACCGAACACTCACAGCCCAGACATCTCCAGGGGGAGAGAAGCCGCGTGCTGCAGCCAATATGGCCGCCGCTACACAGTCACAGCACCAGACTCAGCCACAGGTAACAACCTACGCGGCCAAACTGGCAGCCCCTGCACCTACCCAGCCTCAGCACAACGAAAACCTTGCTGCCCTGTCACCCATGCAGCAGCCAGGCACCCTAGCAATGGAACCCTCATCTCCGTCGGACATTGCACAGGCAGTAGTGGTGCTAATGAGACCTATCATATCAGAAGCAGTGGAATCTGCGGTGCAAAAGGGACTAGAACATCTGCATAGGGAGATGCAAGCACAGGCAGCTAGATTGGAACATACAGAGGATAGACTGTCCAATGTTGAAGATGATACAGCTGCTCTTATCGCATCGGTCGCAAAACTCACAACAGCTCAAAAAGAGCTTCAAGACAAAGTGATCGATTTGGAGAATAGGGCCAGGAGGAACAACCTCCGTATCATAGGCCTCCCAGAAACATACTCTCTGCATACACTCTCCAAAATATGCGCAGTGGCCATACCTGAACTACTAAGGATCCGGCCTCCATGCACGGTGGAGAGAGCGCACAGGCTGGGTCAACCCTCAGACACACGCTCCAAGCCAAGAGCAGTTATAGTAAAGTACCTGAATTATGCAGACAAGCAGGCGATTCTACAAACATTCAGAAAATCCCGCTCGCTGACATTTGAAGGACACAATCTATTAATTTTTGCAGACTACTCCATAGAGGTAATGCAAAAAAGGAAAGCCTTCTCCAACGTATGTTCCACTCTCCATGACCTGAACATCAGGTTCAGCCTGGCCTACCCAGCTATACTTTACTTCCAGACACCGCAAGGAGAAAAACTTTCATTCAACACCCCGCAGGAAGCAGAGGCCTACATCAACGACACCTTGCAACCGGACATGGACCAGACTCCACAAGCGGAGGCAACTACCCAGGACTCACCCAGGAGGTCGTCCCTCTCGACCAACAAATCTGGAAGCCCATCCAAACCTCCTTACAAGAGAGTCCGCTTTGGTCCGTTGGAACCTCCTCCGACGCAATCATAAACCAGAAAATTTCCAAACCCTCAATGTAAATCAGCAACACGATACCTCCGGCACCTTTACCCTACTAAACAACCCACTTTGTCCACTTGACCACTCTTCTTAATTCCCGAACCATGGTGGAACGATCAACAAACTGTAAGTGCTACTCCAAAGCCTCCAATAGGGGGCCTTCAATTCTATGCAAACCCTCCAGCTGAAGTACAGTTTGTGGTAGGCTATGAAGCTATGGTAGTTTGTTCAAAAGTTATTTCATGTTGTTTATTCCTCTTGCTATTGTTTTATACAGCACGCCCCCAAGGGGCTTATCCTGGGCTTAAGGACCCTCCTCCCGCGTCCACACGACCCGGGAGGGGGGTCGATCTCACCCGGCCTCTTCTCTTTTCTCCGGCAACCCAAAAAGTCCCACAAACCCCCCATCTGGGTCCATCTAACGTTTGAGGTGATCCTCTTGCTATTTGGTCAATTACCCCCATGCCTACATCCCCATCCTATTCCTCTTTGCACAAGTCATTTTTCCTCACCTTACAATTTTTATTCCCAACCCCCCCAATTCATTCCCCCTCCCCCCCCTTTTTTTTTTTTTTTTTTTTTGTTGTTCCCAGACTCCTGTCCCCATATTGGCCCCCAATCCACTGGAAATTAGCCCTCAATTATAACTACTTTACGCAATGAACAGGGGCGGAAACCGAAAGATTGTTCACACGCCCCCCTATGCGGAAAAAAGAGAAGACCTTAAGCTCCGTTTTCAAGGGTACACTCTTCCGATGTTTTCAATGTTTTCAAAGTTTCAAGATGCATCGAATGTCTATGGGAAATCTATGTTTTGTACTGTGTCCACTCCCCAGCTTGGGAGGAAACAAACTTCAGTTGACACGTTCTGAACCGTCCCATGATTTTATTCCCCTTTACAATACAGCATGGATCCACCCAAGCTTGGGAGTAACTTAAATATAGTTTCATGGAATGTCAAGGGTCTGCGCTCGCCACAAAAGCGTATGCAAATCCTTAGACACCTGAAAAGGCTAAGGGCTGATATTGCCTTGCTGCAGGAAACTCACCTAGGGGAAGAGGACCTTACAAGACTCCGTAAGCTGTGGGTAGGCGAAGTGGTAGTCTCCCCGGCACAAAAGAAGAAGGCCGGAGTGGCTATCCTTCTCAGCAAGAAACTTCCCTACTCAATACGCAACAAGGTCATAGACACTGTAGGCCGTAGAATCACTCTCAGCTTGACTATAGCTGGAAGAGACCTCGCCATATCAAATATATACGCAGATAACTCCCCCTCACAAACCTTTTATCAAAACCTGACTACTTGGGCACTACAGATCACAGAACCTCTCCATATTATGGGAGGCGACTTCAATTCGACTATGCACCCACTGGACGATCGCTCTTCACATCACCTTCCTCGCCCCATTAAACCACACACCCAATCGACGTTGCTGGCGGAGGCGGTTGAAACACTCAACTTGACCGACGTCTGGCGAATGCTTCACCCAACAGACAGGGAGTACACCTTTTACTCTCACCCTCATAAATCATTTTCCCGTATTGATTATCTTTTCGCCTCCCCTGCTTTTCTCCCCAAAATAACCTCCGCGACAATAAAGGATATGGCAATCTCGGACCATGCCCCTGTGACAATCAAAATATCTAATCTCACCTACAAAGCACCAGGAGCACCATGGAGATTCCCCTCATACTTAACCCAAAACGAAGAACTGAAAAACTCCCTTCAGCAAGCCTGGTCTGAATACCAAGCAAACAACATTGAGAGCTATCACTCACCCAACCTCTATTGGGAGGCCGGTAAGGCCTTCCTTAGGGGCCATATTATCTCCTACGCAAACAAATTAAAAAAACGAACCCTGACTAATATGCAGAAGGCCAGTAACACCCTTAAAGAAGCTCATAGGCAATTAAATCAGTCACGCACTCCTGAGACCATCCGTGCCTGGCAACATGCTAAACAGGCGTTTGACCAATGGTCGGCCAATCAAGAAGATATTCACCAGTTTCACAACAAATTGCTTTTTCACAAACATGGCAACAAAGCCGGAAAACTGCTGGCACGGATGGCCTCGGGAGGCTTCACTCCAACCCATATCTCCGCCCTGAGAGACTCGCTGGGGAATACTGTATCTGACCCCTCACTCATCGAAAAAATTCTTACCACCTTTTACAGAGACCTCTATACGAAAGACCATATAGACACCAATATTGCAACAAATATATTAACAACGGCGAATGTCCCTAAAATCACTATGTCTCAATTTGAAAGCCTAAATGCTCCCATCACTATTCTTGAAGTTCTAAACACCATCAAGTCAATGGCAAACTGCAAATCCCCAGGGCCTGATGGGCTATAAATTGACTTCAGAGTTTATTCCGGAGACGTTACACCACGTCTACACATCAATATGGGCTGGAGGACCATACCTCCCCACGGGACACCAAGCGTACATTAAACTCCTCCTTAAAAACAATAAAGATCCCCTCTCACCAAGCTCATACAGGCCGATCTCCTTAGTCAATGTGGATGCCAAAATCCTATTGAAAATCGTAGCTTCGCGTCTAGCCGCAATACTCCCCTCCATCATTCACTCGGCACAATCGGGTTTCATTCAGGGAAGATCTGCCGCCCTAAACATTCGAAAAGTGCTTCTTATTCTCGAACAGGCTAAGAAACACGCAGACAGGGACGCAGCTATAATAGCACTGGATGCCGAAAAGGCCTTTGATAATATTAGTTTTGATTGGCTATTCAAAGTACTAAAATCCTTTGGACTCTCAGGCCCCTTTCTTACTTTCATTCAGGAATTGTACGCTAAACCAACAGCCAGACTGGTCACTCCAAGCTTCACGTCCCCGGAGTTCCCCTTGGCCAAAGGGACTCGCCAGGGATGTCCCCTTTCACCACTGCTCTTTAATTTGGCGATTGAACCCCTCTCGCGCATACTCAACTCCCCCGATGGGATCAGCGGGATTCCCATAGGTGACAAGATCTGTCGAGCAGCACTTTTTGCTGACGATATCGTCTTGTTCTCCGCAGACCCACCAAAAGACTTTGCCTTCTTAACCCACACTCTCCAAACATTTAAGACCTGCTCAGGTATGTAAATAAATTTTGATAAGAGTGAGGTGCTCCCTCTCAATCAGCGTAGGATGGAGTCTTGGAGGTCCTCTTCCCCCTTTCTGTTGGCAAAGGGACATATTAAGTACCTGGGCATCCTTATAGGCAGGGAACCGTCCTCCCTTTACTCCTTGAACTACCCACCACTAATAACAAAAATTATCAGAGATATGCAGGCTTGGCGGTCCCTCCCCCTCTCACTTTTCGGGAGATGCCATCTGATCAAAATGATCCCATTCGCTAAACTGCTATACCCCCTCCAAACGTTACCTCTTCTCCTAAAACATAAAGATATACAGAAATTACAAACAGCTTTTTCTTCATTCATCTGGAATGGAAAAAGACCTAGAATTGCCCTACATAAACTATACCTCCCGAAGAGTGAGGGAGGGACAGGCCTGCCCAATCTGATAGCATATAATCTGGCTTGCCTAGTGAGAAATGGACTTGACTGGATAGCAGGCAAATCTAACTACTCAAATACTGCCTTGGAGGAAGAAATAACCTCCCCTTACAACCTACCGGCCATCTTACATGCCAAATTGCCTTCTTTACTGACACAAATAAGGAACAACCTGCTTCTAAGGAACACTATTCTAGCATGGAGAGAAACAAGGAAACTTCAGAGACTTCCCTCCACGATCTCGCCTTTTCTCCCGATCCTTGGGAATCCCATGTTCCCCCCGTCAACACAATCTCCAGCATTCAAAATCTGGGCAGTAAAGGGTCTGACAAAAGTATCCCAACTATTCAACCAGGACCTCAACTCAATCAAGACGTTTTCAGAACTCAAAGAAGAATACTCCCTACCATCAGCGCATTATTTCCACTACTTACAAATCAAGTCTTACCTGCAGTCATGCAAAAGAACGCATCACTCCCCTTGTGCCCCCTCCTTCCTGGACTCCCTACATCAGAGTGGCAAATATTCTATTTCCAACATCTATGGCCAGCTGACCCTACTCCAAATATCTAAACGATCTGCACACCAATTCCACCCCTGGAGTGCAGTTCTAAACTCTGATCTAGCACCAGAGCAGATCCTCTTGGGCTACAAGAAAATTTGCTCCTTGATTAAAGCAGAAACCTGGAGAGAAACACAGTTTAAACTAGCCCACAGGGCATACCTTCCCATGATCTTCACCCAGGATGTCCCACGCCAGGGTCTCTGTCCTTGGTGTTCCACCCACAGGCCTACACTCTATCACAGACTTTGGCAGTGCACCTGCATTTCTCACTATTGGGACAAAATTTTGATATACATTGAGAAAGTCAGCGGATTTACTATACCAAAAGACCCCCTCCTCTGTCTATTCAGCGGAAATCCCTCAACGTCACAAGTAAAGCCAGCCACAAGTACTTTCCCCAACTGGATACACTTAGGTCTCCTGGCGGCGAGAAGAACCATCATGCAATCATGGGTTTATCCAACGCCACCTACTCTGAACCAAGTGAAACAAGCACTCCTCTCCCTTCTGTACCTCGAAAAACAAGACACCATCAACATGAAATATCAAAGGACCAAAAACTTCTTCTCGAGATGGAAAAAATTAATAGAATACTCTTTCAGTCCCACTAAGATAAACAATTTCATGGACTCATTTAAACTCACGGAGTGGTACCTAAAGGCAGACCTGGCCAACTCATTAGGCAAGCTCAGAATTCGGGATAATCCCCAGTAATCTATTAGACAGCAACTGCCCTAGTGCTTCCCCCCCCCTTGACTTTCCATAAGAGGCTAAACTATTTTCCTCTTTATAGATATTACTTTGAGATTTTCCTATTTATGGGACAGGCCTTCCCTTGAAAACCCCTCCTTCAATAGTACCGCCCCCACTATAAGCTGATAGCAATGGACACAGTGCAACAAAACAAAACAAAACAATACAAGACAAAACGTGGTATATTAAGTGTTAACCTAGTCGATATAAGCGACATTTGTCTTTCATCATCGGTTGTGCCTTAGCGCTTTCTGAAAATGTTCAATTTTGTCTACGTTTAAACCCAAAACCTATGCAATGTACTTTATATTTTGCAACTTGATCCTTTCGAGGATATTTTTGTATTAACTGAAAACCCCAATAAAACATGCTTTTAAAAGAAAAAAAAAAAGTTAACACTCACTGGCTGCAGTGCAAAGACAGGAGAGGAGATATCAACACAGCACTCACTATCGACATGTGGGACATGGTGTAACCGCGTCGACAGCCTAGAGGAGACAGACAGCAGCACAGCCAGAGACTTGCGTCATGTATCAGCACTCACCGCAAAACGGAGGGCCAGAAATCTTTATCTGCTCCCGACATTCGCACGCCGATGTCACTTCCACTTACTTCCGGTATCGGATTCCAGTATTGGTCAATTTTCATGAGTACCGATACCCGCAAAAAGGCAGAGTCTCGGCCCCGATACCGATATCGGTGCATCCCTAGTAAAAACAACAAATATTTATTGGTAACAATTCACATGTAATCATATAAAAACAATTAAAAAACATTGCTATAAATCCTGTAACTCTGTTGCAACAACTTAGTAACAAGTATCAGCGCCCTGGATGAATCACTTCACAAAATTATACGTATAAGTAATTAACTTGTAGCTGCCACTTATAAGTATCAATAATCCAAAAGCAACATGGTAATCAAAATAAATAAATAATGACTAGCAAATTGCAAGCAGCGCTTGAATAGTCCTTTGCACTATGCAATCTTCATCAATAGATAAACGCACTGTCCATCGACTCAAAAAATAATATTTTGAAGTCCTGGCCACCACCACACCTCGTGTAAAAATACTGGGAGGGAGAGCCCCCCAACGTAGAAAAACTCACCAGATATCACTGGGTAACTCGCGTTTGGGTTTATATGATGTTCACCTCTCCTTCAATAGACTCCCATCCAAATCCTAAATCAGTGTATAACTGGGACTCGATCGGGGGATGGTAGCGATCAGGCTCACAGAGTAATCTCCAACAGCACTTCCTCTGTTATTCCACCTCTTTAACTCGTCAGTACATGCGTGGTCAGGTTTCCCTTCAATGAAATGTACTCACATAGTGCATGATCCACGAGTTTTTATTTAATACTTAATGTAACAGAACCCCCCATACAGATGTAAACTCACACTTAAGTAAATAAAAGTAAGCATCTAAGAATAAAAAGTATCTCGGCTGAAGACTGATCCGTCTCACCACTCCTATGCTTGTGCGAACCAGCGCGAAGCGAAGCGGCGCTCCCGGGTACGGAGGAGTCACAGCCGATGCAGATAGACAACCGCGCGGTCACGCCCTGACGCGTTTCGTCATCACTTCGTCTGAGGGCGTGACCGCGCGGCGCGGCGTCTCTGCTATATCACAGAAACAGACGGGAGGATTAACCCCCTCTGTCATCTCACTTAAGACTTTAATCGTACATATTGCACAGCCCACCAGTGGGGACACAGCGACACAACGATGAACTACTGAATCAATCATCTAAGTTCACAACCCATAAAGGTCAACAAAGTGTCAATGTCTACCCACTACTGTTTATAGCCACACTGTTATCCCAGAACCAGCGGATGTGAGGCCTCATACACCATCCGATCTGGGAAAAAAGGTACCGATTCAAACTAAAATTCATATAATAAAAACCTCATAAGAATGCTAAATAAAAATATAGTGATCACTGTGTAACCACTGGTGAGTAACATAATAAAATAATGACTACAAAAACATAATAATCACCTCTTAACGAAAACAGGCGTTCATCATATCAGACATTATAATATGCATCTGACCAATCACATTACTAAATAAGTACAATTTAAAATAATACATAATTCATATGCCTTAAATATACTCAAAATTACAAAAATGGCACTTAGATATCTTGACCCTTGCACATGCTTTATAAATGACCAACCTAGAGCATGTGCACAGTATCTCAATCAGAATAATATGGAAAAAAAGGGTAATGTCTACTCAGCACCCGTACCCATATAACAACTCAAGTGGCCACTCGATACCCCTCCACACATGGTGAGGATATCGGTGCCACAGTTTTTATTAATCTCCTATCACAACATGCCCTCCTGTATCTTTCACCCCACAATGTTTATGAGTGATCCAGACACCAAAGGGGAAAAAAAAAAAAAAAAGGTATCAAGAGTTGCTAATGAAACAATTTACGTCTAACTCAACGTTTAACCCTGTGGGCTGTAAAGAACCGGTTAAGTAAATCCACTTACTTTCGCATTTAGAGATCTCCCTCACTTTGTTCATCCCACGCCAGTGGGCCGATAGCTTTTCTACACCCCAAAATTTTAATTTTGAGGGGTCCCTATTATGTTTTTTGCGGAAGTGTAGGGACAGGTTATGGTCTTTGTATCCTGCTTTGATATTTGCTATATGTTCCGAGACCCTCTTTCCTAGTTTTCTCTTAGTGCGACCAATATAAAGTAAATCACAAGGACTTTGTATCGCGTACACCACATACTTAGTGCTACACGTCACAAAGTCCTTGATAGTAAACCTCTTTCCATTAGATGTAGAAATGAACGAGGTGAAATTGCGCAGGTGCGTATCAACCTGTCTGCAGGACAAACATCTCCGGCAGGCAAAGAAACCAGCTTTATCCCAGAACATGCTCAAAGGCCTGGGAGGGTCAATCACCTTTTTAACCACCCTATCTGCAAATGAGGGGGCTTTCGTGTACACAAATTGAGGGGCACTTGGTATCTTGTCCCTCAACACCCTATCAAGGGACAGGATTGGCCAGTATTTTTTAAAGATGGCTTCCACTTCCCGATACTGGGCATGAAAGCTACTAAGGAAAGCCCATTCATGTTGGTCTCTCTTCACTCCTTCCGGCTGTTCGAGGGTACTCTCCCTTGGGGTGGCCAATACTTGCTCCATTGCCTGATCCAGATCTGCTTGTCTGTATCCTTTTTCACGAAACCTTGACATCACTACATCAGACTGCTGTACGAAATCCTCATCTTTCGTACAGTTCCGACGTACCCTCATAAGCTGACCCTTAGGGATATTCTTCAGCCACACCGGATGATGACCACTTTGGATGGCCAGATAGCTGTTTCTATCCGTGGGCTTGAAGAATACCCTTGTGGTCAGCTCATTTTTGGTCAGTATAACTGTGACGTCTAGATAGTTAACCTGTTCCCTACTCCAACAGGACTCTAATTTGATGTTTTTGTTTTTATTATTCAACTTGAGAACAAAATGTGACAGGCTCTCTTCAGTACCTGCCCAAATAAAGAACAGGTCATCTATGTACCTTTTATAGAAGACCAGTTCCTTAATGTCGGATGCGTAGATTGTTCTGTCCTCCCACTCACTCATGAAGAGATTGGCGAGGCTGGGCGCAAATTTAGCGCCCATAGCCACGCCTC
>BLSH010094786.1:79692-89936 GCA_018402905.1 Glandirana rugosa
AGTGGAAATAATGATACAGAGGTGAAAACACGTATAACTTGATGGAGTAACGATAGAGAAGTGTTCAGTGAAACAGATGAATTAAAGGACCGAAGGAAATACATAGGGACTAGGTAAAGTTCTCTTGATAACCGGTGAAAACGGGACAACTAATATGTCTTCGAACCTGACTTGGCAGAGACGTGATTAACAAACCGAGTTGTAGGTGTATGCTACGTACATAGGTAAAAGTAGTAAGAAAGGTTTGAGACTCGATGTTAAAGCATAGGTCTTAAACTCGGGAAGTATAACTGTTAAATAAAGTAGATATCACACCATCATGCATATGTGAACTCCAATAACTGGAATAATAGTTTAAGCATGTGTGAAGGCACTGGGGCAAATTAGCAGCAAGGCTCAAACCACTATAGATGAAATAAATTGTCAATATGAAGGGCTCAAATTCTGGATACGAAATTGTAGCTCAGAGTTTGGAAAGAATGATGAAAATGGATACATGCATCGTATGTGGATGTTGAGCCAAACAATTAGTGCAGAGACGGTTCAGTCCAAGCTTCTGTATAATCAACAGGGCAAAAGTGGCCAATAGTTCTCTTGAAATGGATCAGGGATACATAAAGGAAGCCAGGAAATTAAGTAGACAAAGTGACTTGTGAAGAGATAGCAATGAGGTAGTTCAATATGCACAAAAGTGGAGACATAGTAATAAAGGTGATCCAAGGAAGGCTTTGTGACGAGGTGACCGATATGTCCGACTGGACATGAGCACAATCTATGCAGTCCAAAACAAGACAATTGAAGTGGTCTCACCCTCATGTGTATGCTCTTCCTTAAATAATTGTTTCTGCGAACGTCTCCAACAATGGCCACCTAGACAAAAAACCAACCGCTCGTTGTCTCACTGGCTTCGTAGATGGTCCGTTCGTGATCCGAAAGGGCACTAAGCCATAGTGCGGCATGGGCCAAACAATCCTTCATAGCCCCGAAGGAACGGAGGGTTAGATGGAGCAAAGACTGACGCCGGACATGGCGTCAACGCGTTTCGCTGGATAGACCAGCTTCTTAAGGACTAGCGCTCCCTAGTGCTGGAAAAGTTTAAATACACCCCATGAGCCAATACACAACAGGTTGCTAATGGGGGCGGGGACACTCGTGAACAGTCATCTACTCATTCAAAACCACTTTCAGGTGATGTATCAAAAGCATACAAAACCCAAAAAGGCGAGGTTCAAAAAAAACAAAATGGAAAAAAATCCAGATTTCATGCATTGTCTAGGAAAATCTGTAAATTTAGTTCGGTATTTAACCGCTTGAGATCCACGCTATAGCCGAAAGACGTCTACAGCGCGGATCTGAATCTCCATGGACGTCCGCCCCTTTGCACTCTCCCGGCGTGCTCTTACAGGCGGCGGCGGGCGTGCCCGCGGGTCGGACTTACTCGATGTCCGCTCCTGACCCGCGATCGCCTGCAGAGCTGTAGAACGGGGAACCACCAATGTAAACATGGCGGTTCCCCGTTCTGTGAGAGGGGGACAAGCAGATCTACTGATCCCTGTCACTGAGATCAGTTAGATCTGTTATGTCCCTGCCACCCCCCCCACAGTTAGAACACACCCAGGGAACACTGTTAACCCCTTCACTGCCCCCTGCAGGTTAACCCCTTCACTGCCAATGACATTTACACAGTAATCGGTGGACATTTAAATTTCTGATCGCTGTATAAATGTCATTGGTCCCAAAAAAGTGTCAAAAATGTCTGACATGTCCCCCCAATATCAAAGTCCTGATAAAAATCGCAGATCGCCGCCATTACTAGTAAAAAAAAATAATAATAAAAACGCCATAAGTTAATTCCCATAGCTTGTAGACGCGATAACTTTTGCGCAAACCAATCAATATACGCTGATTGTGATTTTTTTTACCAAAGATATGTAGAAGAATATAAATCGGCCAAACCCAATGAATCATTTTTTTTTTATGTTTTATTTTTGGATATTTATTAGAGCAAAAAGTAAAAAATATTGTTCTTTTTTCAAAATCGTCGCTCTTTGTTTGTTTATAGAGCAAAAAATAAAAACCACAGAGGTGATCAAATACCACCAAAAGAAAGCTCTATTTGTGGGGAAAAAAGGGCATCAATTTTGTTTGGGTACAACGTCGCACGACCGCGCAATTGTCATTCAAAATGCGACAGCGCTGAAACCTGAAAATTGGTCTGGGCAGGAGGGGGGTTTAAGTGCCCAGTAAGGAAGTGGTTAAACCTTTTGGCCTAAGTGAACCCAATTTATAAATCCAGGATTTTTCTTTACGTTGAAGGACTCTATCGAAGTCCCCCCTGTGTTTACTTAGTTTAAGTGCATAGATACCTTTAATCTTAGTTCCGGATAACTTAGAGTAATGGTAAGTGAGATAATGCTGCGCTAAGGGACTATCAGGGTACTTATTCTTAATACTACAGAGATGTTCGCCCATTCGAATTCTCAACTGGCGTTTCATCTTACCCACGTAGATCAAATTACAAGGACATGTCCACAATTTCCCAATTCTTGTGTGGTAACTATCCTTTCACTCAACAGAATTTTACGGTCAGTCTCCATAGTTCTCCTTTTGGCTCTTTTTAGCACTATGGGAGTATCCCCTCTCACGAAAGCGGGAATACATCTCTAGCGCCTCTTTTTTAAAACCCTCATCTGTTGAACAATTCCTCCGAATTTTGAGGAATTGACCCACAGGAATACCCTGTTTCAACCTACGTGGATGGAAGCTGCCTGCCTTCAATAGCGTATTAGCGGCCGTCGGTTTGCAATATGTGCTGGTTGTAATCCTACCATCACGCTTGGATACCAAAAGATCTAGGAAGGGGACAGCGGAAATGTCGCAACCATATGTTAACTTGATGTTACGTGGGTTAGAATTCAATCTGTCAACAAATGTGGACAGTTCGTCCCGCGTGCCCTTCCAGATCATTAAAACATTGTCCACATAGTAAATCCATAGGTCCACATGCTCTTTAAAGGCTGCCTCCTTATATACAGTGGACTTCTCCCATAGGCCCAGATGTAGGCACGCATATGAGGAAGCCCACCAAGCCTCCATAGAAGTTCCAGAGACCTGCTGGTAATAAGTCTCATTAAACTGGAAATAGTTATTATTTAATGCAAATTCCAACAGGTCTAGCGCAAATTCATACTGGTGGGTCATTTCAGGATAGATGTTATCCAAGTAGAAGGCAGCCGCTTCTATGTCATATTGGTGGGGAATCGACATGTAAAGCGATTCCACATCGACCCCCACCAACAGCCAATCATCCTGTATAGTTCTATCCTGTACTCTATCGAGAACGTCCTTGGTGTCTCTAACAAACGATTTAAGGGTAGGGACCATGGTTTTCAAGAGGCCGTCCAAATAGTTGCCAATTCGATCAAATGGGCCATTGATAGCTGATATAATAGGTCAGCCAGGAGGTTGCAAGGGGTTCTTGTGCAGCTTAGGGATTATGTACATAACTGGAATATTAAATTCCTGTACAGTTAAAAAATTGTACTCTTTTTTGGTAAGCAGACCAGCTTCATGTGCAAACTTCATTTTCTCATTTAAAGCTTTATTCAGGCCAAGGAAAGGAGACAAGTGGATCTTTAAGTATGTGCATTCATCACCCAATTGTCTTTTGACCTCACTAACGTAAACGTCTTCATCAAGAAGAACGACATTCCCTCCTTTATCGCTCTTCTTAATGAATACGCCCTTGGCGTTTTGTAATTCGTTCAGGGAGATTCGATCTTCTTTAGTTAGATTGTAGCTCACAGTCTGATTCCAGGTAATCCCTTTTAGCTTATCACACACCAGTTCACTAAATTGATGTATATGCTTATTTTTGGATAAGGGTGGCATTTTACTCGATTTTATTCCTAATTTAACCTGTCTAAGTGTGATGGTATTCTCATCAGGGCTTAGTTCATCAAGGGGGTTTTCGTCTAAGAGGGAAATTAGGTTGTTAAGTGCTTTTAAGTCCTCACCATGCAATTCTGCACTGTGTGGGCTACATCTATGCTCATAAATGTATCTAAGGAGAACCTTATGTAGGAAAAGTTGGAGATCTTTGTAGACAGTAAATTCCTCCATTTTATGTGTAGGGGAAAAGGATAACCCCTTATTCAGTACTTTTAAATGAGCAGAATTTAGAGGAAATGTTGATAGATTCACTACTTTATTATCAGGGTAACCCAGCAGGGAAATCACCTCTGGGTTTCCCTCCTCTGGCTCCTGGTTCTGCTTCTGGTTTCACTGTTTTCTCCTCATTTTCCTATGCCTCCTTTGCCTTGTGGTGTTTTCTTGGACACTTTCAGGATACCATGTCGTCCCGTTCTGGAGACGGGGAGCTTTCCTGGTCCTGATCTAAAAAAGAGACTGAACGAGAACTACCCTCGCTTTCAGTACCGCTATTCCCTCCTTCGAAATCAGACTGTGAGCGAGATCTAACTTTTCGTCTTCTAAATCTATTACAATTTTTTTGGGAAGAGAAACCTCTTTCCCAATCAGATTGATCTCTTCTGGGGGCGTGGCCAAGTGCGGACCGAGATGGCCGCACAGTGAAGGAGCTCCGGGCATGGACAACCCGCCAGCGACAATACAGAGACCCGAGCAGCACGCAGGTGACCAGCACCGAGCACCCTTCTGACCAGGAAGATGACCAAATGGCTGAATGTTCGCTCCGGCCCGCAGAAGTTGACGGATTTCTATCCGACCTCGGCGGCCGCACACGTGCAGCATAATGGCGACAGCTCCGGGAATGAAACCTTCTCGCCGGCTATGATCGTAACGCCGCCGCAGACTCTGCAAACCTACAAGAATAAAGAAAATACAACTCCAACTAAACAAGGTGAGCAGACCCCACCGGACAGCCCCACCACCCGCAACCCATCTAAATCTAAAAAAAGCAGGCAGGACGGAGAAGACGGGCTCCCTGCGCGATCTGAGGGCCTAGGCCTAGGCCCTGAACACAGCCCCTCCATGCCAGCACTAGAGGACTTTCCCGCGTCCCAGCACCCGGCATCCATGGGGGACATAAAAGAAATGCTGCTCTCTGTTCGGAACTCCTTGCACTCAGACATGTCTCACATGATTGCAGGAATGACACGATCGGTCAACGATCTGACTATCAGAGTAGCCCAGGCGGAAGAAAAAATAACAGATGTATGCCACGCGCACAACGAACTCATCGACTCCTTTAATGATCATGATTCTGAAATCCAAAGGATCAACGCTAAACTCGCCGATCTTGAAGATCGTTCGAGAAGAAATAACATTAAATTCAGAGGGATACCTGAAGAAATTACAGATGCCATGCTGACAGACTGCCTGCAACAGATGATGGCGGAATTAATTCCTGGAATTAACCAGAGAGATCTCATGATCGACAGAGCACACCGTCTCCCAAAACCCTCATTTCTTCCCGACAATGTTCCGAGGGATGCCCTAGCCAGAATACATTTCTTCACAACCAAAGAGAGGGTGATGAAAGCTGCCAAGAGCAACCCCAAGTTATCTGAGAGATTTAATGGAATTGCCCTCTATACTGATCTATCAGCAGCCACAATTCGCACTAGAAGGCAATTTCTCACCCTAAAGAAAGCCCTTCAAACCATAACATTCCTTACCAATGGGGGCGCCCAACCAAACTACTGATTACCAAACAGCACAAAAGTTACACGATCCTCTCTCTGGAAAAAGGCATTAAACTCCTCAAGGAATGGAAAATCCTCCCACCAGATGCCCCAGAAGGAGAAAAACGCCTACCTGCAAGAGTGGACATGGAATGGTCCTAAGCAAAACACAAGCTGTTACATCTATTACTCGGGATCACATTAAGCGGTCCAGCCCAAGATCTCCAACACACCAACTGTCTTGGCTCATGTTCAATCCTTTTTTGCTAAGCTTACCTGGCTCTGCACACTGTTTCCCCCACCAGCCAGTAACAACCTGTTACACATTGCTACTGGTATTCTTCACCAGTTTCTTTTTTACCTTCTTCCTAAGCGTTGAAACCCTCAGACAGTTGCACCCTCTGTTACATAAGCTTAAGCACTGAACTCTTGTTGTTTCAGACCTCCCATCCCAACCTATCTACACATCACATGGATATCAACTCACTAAAGAATGGACCTACATGAACTACATACCATGAAAGACCAATAAATTAGAAATCAACTGGATGGAATTCCCACATGGCTCTTAACATTATTTCATACAATGTGCGAGGACTCAATAGCCCTTACAAAAGAAATCTAAAAGGGGACGTTCTATTTTTGCAAGAAACGCATTTCGCCAAAGATCGAATTCCCCACCTGTACTTGAAGAACTTCTCTAACATCTACACAGCTTGCTCTCCCAAAAAAAGTCAGGAGTGCTGATAGCAATCGCTTCTTCTGTCAACTTTCAAATTCTCTCAACACAGGAGGACTCTAACAGCCGATACATCATCCTGATATGTAAGCTAGACGGAACTGTGTATACCCTTGTAAATGTTTACACTCCAAACATCAGGCAAATCCACTATCTCAACAAATTATTAAAGAAAGTCTCCACCATTAAGCAGGGTCTTCTGCTTATTGGGGGAGACTTCAATGCAGTAGGGGACTCTACATTAGACTCTTCCTCAAAATCTCACAGAAAAATTACCAGCCTCAACAAATTTTTATACAATCATAATTTGTTTGATGTTTGGAGGACTCACCACACCACTGAAAGAGATTACACTTATTTCTCTGCTGTACATCATACGTATACCCGAATAGACTTAGTCTTAACTGAGCAATGGGCTCTCCCACATATCAAGACTTCGAAAATAGGAACTATAACATTCTCAGATCATGCCCCAATAACTATTTCTCTAGCCCCCTCACCCAAACTCAATTCTCCTGTACTCTGGAGAATGAATACGTATCTACTAGCAACAGAGGAAACTGACAAAACAATACATTAAGCCCATAAAATGTTCTTCTCAACAAACGATACACCTGACATGGATAGATTCACCATGTGGAACACGCATAAGGCCTTTATGAGAGGCATATTCATTAAACTTAGTGCCAGGGCAAAAAAAATGCGAGACCTAAAATTCAAACAAATAACCCAAAAAATTCAAGATCTAGAAGAGGCAAAAACAAAAAAAACCCTACTAGTCAACTATCACTGGAACTTCTCCAACTAAGAATCTCACTAAGGGACCTGCTAATATACCAGTACGAGAAACAGTCCAAAACAGTACAAGCACAATTCTATGCTCTCAACAACAAGGCAGGAGCATTCCTGGCTAAACGAGTCAAAGGAATGCGAATTAAACACAAAATCCCCTACATGCTCCAAAGCGACACAAATAACAAAGTCACAACTCCCCAAGACATAGCAGAAGAATTTAGAAAGTACTACGCCAGTTTATATGACCTGAGGGATGACCCAAATACGACCCAACCTACACCAGACCGAATCCAAGCCTTTCTCAACCCAATAAACCTTCCTAGTTTAACTCCAGACCAATTGGCAACTATATCCCAGCCCTTCACAGTGACTGAAGTCAAAAACATAATACTAAAACTTCCCAAGTCAAAATCGCCAGGTATAGATGGTTTCCCCAATGAATATTACCAACAATATGTAGATACCCTAACTCCCCACCTAGTTAATATATTTAACACTGCAATGACTAAAGGACATTTTCCCTAGGAAATGCTCCAAGCAATAGTAACTACCATACCCAAACCTGACAAAGACACCTCAGTCCCGAGCAACTTTAGACCGATATCACTCCTAAATTCTGACATTAAAATCTATGCCAAAGCAATAGCCCTGAGACTCATTGATATACTGCCGAACCTAATACACCCCGACCAAGTGGGATTTATCAAAGGACGCCAAGCCCCGGACGCCACAAGAAGGATACTAACGATCCTAAAACACGCTGAACTGCAGAAAACACCCACAGTGCTATTGGCACTAGACGCTGAAAAGGCATTTGATCGAGTGCACTGGGGGTTCCTAGAAGCAACGCTTAGAAAATATGGCTTTTCTGGCCAAATCCTCCAAGCCATTCTAGCTCTTTACTCATCCCGATCAGCAAAAGTACTAACTATGCAAACCCTATCGAGAGAATTTAAGATTACTAATGGTACGAGACAGGGATGCCCCCTGTCTCTGCTAATTTTTGCTTTACTAATGGAACCCCTAGTGCACTCGATCCGATCGTCCCCTATAATAAAGGGGATCCAAATTGGCCAAACGCATAACAAGATCAGATTATTTGCGGATGACGTAATCCTGATAGCAACAAACCCACTCAGAGCACTCCCAGAAATAAAGTCACTCCTTTCCAAATTCTCAGAGGTCTCCTACTATAAACTTAATGAACACAAATCCCAAGTATTAGGCATCAACATATCTGCTGCGGTGAAACAGAAAATCTTGTCCCGCCATCCCTTCACATGGTCTGACACCTACATCAAATACCTAGGTATAAACATTCCTGCAACATCGAAAAATATATTTAAATACAACTATCAAATCCTCCTTGATAACCTCCCAAAAGAACTGGCTAACCTTACCAAAACTGAACTTCTAGTTACAGGTAGGATACAACTCTTTAAAATGTTTACCCTCCCCAAGCTTCTATATATGTTCCGAACCATCGCTATCCCTATCCATTCACGCTTCTTTAGTAAAATCAGAACTTATCTTTCCAAATACATCTGGAAAAATAAGAAACCTAGATGCGCCTATCTAACTCTAATGAAACACTGGAGTAAAGGTGGCTCCTCACTACCCGACGTTTATAAGTACTACCCAGCAGCTCTCTTAGATCATACAAAACATTGGTGGAACCCTAACCCTCAAAAACTCTGGTCAATAATGGAGCATTACGTACTAATGACCAAAAACCCAAAAATTCTTATCATGCAGGCCTTCCTACAGAAACAGCGAACAAATTCACCATACCCAGGAATCCAAGCCACCTTCCAAGCACTTGACTCGTTAGCTAAACACGAAACTTCCAACAAAAACAGAAAAAATATATCACTCCCTATTGAGCTTTTAGAGCACCTCATACCTAACTTAAACTTAGAAATATGGGAAAAATGCGGTATACAATTTACACACCAACTAATAGAGAATGAGAATATTACTCCTTTTAAAGAACTACAGGTGAAATACAAACTCCCAAACTCTGAATTCTATCATTATATACAGTTAGCTCATCTTCATAGGATGGATAGAATTCCTCCAAACCTCTCGTTAGATGAGGAGATATATAAATACTACAACCTAGTCAAGCCAAGGGTCTCTCTTTCTTCTACAGTAAACTAAGTGCCCGTCACGTTTTTGTAAAAACAACCACAATGTCTAAGTGGGAAACCAAACTAAACCACAATTTTACTGCAGCTCAATGGCAAACAGCTCTCCATTGGACGTGCATGTCCACCCTGAGTGCAGACCACTGGGAAATGTACCTGAAAGTACTACACAGATGGTACTATACCCCACATATTCTCGCAAAAATATCACCGAACAACACAAATAAATGTTGGAGGAATTGTGACTCTATAGGATCTTTAATTCATATCCTATTGTTCTGCAAATCCATTACGTCCTTCTGGAACAAAATCTTCACATTAATAGCAGAAGTCACTTCAACACCCTATACACCGGAGATTGAATTGGCTCTTCTGCATCTTAACATTGACCGAATTCGGAGTACAGACAGAGTCACAGTCCTTCACATTCTATTGGCTGCTAAAAGACAAATACTTAAAAAATGGGGCTCCACAGAATCCCCTAGCCTGACAGAAACCGTTAGAGAAGTTAATAGATGTTGTTCCCTAGATAAAACATTCGCCATTAAAGGTAATTCCCTGCAGAAACACAATAAAAATTGGTCTTCGTGTTTAAAACACCCCTACTCAACCAAAATAGACTAACGAGGTTAATGCTTAACTAAACTAAGTTTGATAATCATACATCTAATGGTGAAGCAGTGGGGGATTAGGAGTTGCGCTCTCTCCCTGGAACAGACACAGTATGTTCCCATTGGGGTGTCCCGGGGGGGAGTGGGGCTCCACCTCTCACATTTATCTCCTAGAAAAGTATTGTGATTAGAAGTTGTACTTTACTCTGAATTTTATTTTGGTTGCATATTGTAAAAGATTGAAATACCTTGCTCCCCCCCCCACCCCCCGTTCCCTCTAATGCATGAA
>BLSH010094786.1:109782-125812 GCA_018402905.1 Glandirana rugosa
TCTGTCTACCGGTACAAATACTTAAATAGGGCTACATTGTACATTTATGGGCACAATGAGGAGAGCAAATAAGGGATGTGGTCATGGTGCTGCTGGTGATGCTGGTGCTGCTGGTGTTGGTGGTGTTGGTGAAACTCCTGTTGGAAGGAGAGGACATGGTCGATGTGTGCCAGCTACACGCACAAGTGAAACACCTTCCTCAGGTAGCCAACAGAACCGTCACTGGTATATGGTAGGGCCGAATGCCCCTCAATGATTGGTGAGGCCAGAACAAGTACAGGCGATAGTAGATTGGGTGGCTGACAATGCCTCCAGTTCCTTCACATTGTCTCCCTCCCGGTCCCTTGATGAAAGCTCAGAGTTGGCACCTGAACCCCATGGCCATCTGTCTTTCACCTCAGCCCCTTGTAAATTAGCCAAGCAGTCTGAGCCCCAAGTCATGCAAGAGACTCTTATGCTTTTTGATTACTCTCCTGGTTTGCTTTCCATGGGCCATCCACATAGCGCTGCCCCAGAAGTGGAAGACATTGAGTGCACCGATGCCCAACCACTTGTTGCAGGATGAGGACATGGAAACACCAGCGCAACACGTCTCT
This sequence comes from Glandirana rugosa, assembly GCA_018402905.1. Classification (NCBI taxonomy): domain Eukaryota; kingdom Metazoa; phylum Chordata; class Amphibia; order Anura; family Ranidae; genus Glandirana; species Glandirana rugosa. Next base: position 110,379 of record BLSH010094786.1, read on the forward strand.
GATGATGATGAAACACAGGTGCCAACTGCTGCAGCTTTCCTCAGTGTGCAGACTGACAAGGAGGGCAGTGGTGAAGGGTAGGTGGAAGATGATGGGGAGGAGGATGATGAGGTCCTAGACCCCACATGGACTGAGGGTCATGCGAGTGACGTGTGCAGTTTGGAGGAAGAGGTGGTGGTCGCACAGAGGCACCAGCACAGCAAAGGGGAAGCAGGTTGCAAAAGCGGAGCAAGCGTCCCGTAGACAGTATGCCTGCTACTATCCACCACACCCAGGGACCTAGCACACCAAAGGCAGCTCAAAGGTGTTCCCCCGCATGGCAGTTCTTCAGACAATGTGCTGACGACAAGACACGAGTGGTTTGCAAGCTGTGCAATGATAGCCTGAGACGGGGCATAAATGTTCTAAACCTGAGCACAACCCCCATGATCAGGCATCTAAATTCAAGGCACAAGCTGCATTGGAATAATTACCTCAAAATCCAAGAAAGGTCTCGGCCTCCTCCTGCTTTCTCTTCTGCTGCTGCCTCGGCCTCTTCCTCCACCTCTACTGTGACAGTGTCACCTGCCACTCAGCAAACAGATGATATGACAGCAACGCCACCATGTCTGCCACAGTCCCCAAGCATTTCCACACCATGGTCCCATGGAAGCTTACAGCTCTCCATCTCCCAAACACTGGAGAGAAAGAGGAAGTACCCCCCTACCCACCCGCGATCCCTGGCCCTGAATGCCAGCATTGCAAAATTCCTGGCCTTTGAAATGCTGTCATTCCGTCTGGTGGACACGGACAGTTTCAAAAACCTGATGGCGGTGGCTGTCCCACAGTACTTGGTTCAAAGCCGCCACTACTTTTCCAGGCGAGCCATCCTTTCCCTGCACAAACAAGTCGGGGACAAGATCAAGTGTTCACTGCGCAACGCAATCTGTGGCAAGGTCCACATAACCACTGATACGTGGACCAGTAAGCACGGGCAGGGACGCTATATCTCGCTAACTGCACACTGGGCAAATGTAGGGACGGGTGGGCCTGAGCCAGCTAGCCATTTGGCGCATTTCCTTCCCCCACCGAGGATTGCAGGGCATTTCTCTATGCCTCCTGTTGCCTCCTCCTCCTACTGCGCTTCCTCCTCCTCTACCACCTCCTCATCCGCTCAGCGTAACACCTTCACCACCAACATCAGCACATCCAGGGGGAAATGACAGCATGCTGTTTTAAAACTGATATGTTTGGGGGATAAACCCCACACTGCGCAGGAGCTGTGGATGGGCATTGAACAACAGACCAATGAGTGGTTGTTGCCACTGAGCCTCAAGCCCCGTCTGGGGGTGTGCGACAATGGCCGAAATCTCGTAGCGGCTCTGGGCCTAGCCCGTTTGACGCACATCCCTTGCCTGGCGCATGTGCTGAATTTGGTGGTGCAAAATTTTCTAAAATACTACCCAGATATGTCAGAGCTGCTGCAGAAAGTGCGGGCCGTCTGTGCGCACTTTCGGCGTTCTCATCCTGCTGCTGCTCGCCTGTCTGCGCTGCAGCAGAACTTTGGCCTTCCCGCTCACCGCCTCCTATGCGATGTGCCCACAAGGTGGAACTCCACCTTGCACATGCTGGAGAGACTGTGCGAGCAGCAGTAGGCAAGAGTGGAATTTCAGCTGCAGCACGCACGGGTCAGTCGCTCTGCGGAACAGCAACACTTCACCACCAACGAGTGGGCCTCCATGTGAGACCTGTGTAGCATATTGCGGTGTTTTGAGTACTCCACCAACATGGCCAGTGCCTGTGACGCTGTTTTCAGCGTTACTATCCCACTTCTATGTCTCCTTGAAAAAACACTTCGGGCCATGATGGAAGAGGATGTGGCACAGGAGGATGAGGAGGAGGAAGGAGGAGGAGGAGGAGGAAGAGGGGTCATTTCCACGGTTATCAGGCCAGTCATTTGCAAGTGGCTCGAAGGGGGGGTTCCTGCACCAGCATAGGCCAGGTCAAAAATATTCAAGCCAGGGCACAGTTCTGGAGGATGAGGAAGATCATGAGGAGGAGGAGGAACCTCAGCAGGGTGGCACCCAACGCAGCTCGTGGCCATCACTGGAGCATGGCTGGGGGGATACGGAGGACACAGATGATATACCTCCCACAGAGCACAGCTTGTCTTTGCCTCTGGGCAGCCTGGCACACATGGCCGACTACATGCTGCAGTGCCTGCGCAATGGCAGCCGAGTTGCCCACATTGTAACGTTTGCCGATTACTGGGTGGCCACCCTGCTGGATCCCCATTACAAGGACAATGTGCCGTCCTTAATTCCCTCACTGGAGCATGCGAGGAAGATGCGCGACTTCAAGCGCGCACTGGTAGACGCGCTGCTGAGGGCATTCCCAAATGACACCGGGGGCTCAGTGGAAGCACAAGGCGAAGGCAGGGGAGGAGGAGGAAGAGGCCGCCAACGCAGCTGTGGCACCGCCAGCATCTCAGAAGGCAGGGTTAGCATGGCCGAAATGTGGCAAAGCTTTGTCAGCAGCCCACCACAACAAACAGCACCACCAGCCGATAGGCAACGTCTTAGCAGGAGGCAGCATTTCAGCAACATGGTGCAAGAGTATGTGTGCACACGCCTACACGTACTGACTGATGGGTCTGCCCCATTCAACTTCTGGGTCTCCAAATTGGCCACATGGCCTGAGCTTGCCCTTTATGCCTTGGAGGTGCTGGCCTGCTCTGCAGCCAGTGTATTGTCTGAATGTGTGTTTAGCATGGCAGGGGGCGTTATCACAGACAAGCGCAGCCGCCTGTCCACAGCCAACGTGGACAAGCTAACCTTTATTAAAATGAACCAGGCATGGATCCCAAAAGACTTGTCTGTACCTTGTGCAGAATAGACATTTAGACCAGACTCACACAGCCATTCGTATACTTGTTTTTTTGAATATGCCTCAATATTTTGGGGGCTACCCCAATTATAAACAAAAAAAAAGTGTTGGCTACCTCCTCCTACTCCTCCCCCACCGCCACTTCCACCTTCACTGCCACGGTCATGGCCTAGTCAACCTCTAGGCTCCTACTCCACATCCACCCCCCTTCCCATTTTTTTTTTATTTGATTTTAATTTATTTTCCCTATCCCCATTTTTTTGTAGGGCACTTGCCCTACTCTTACCCCCATTTTACTTCCTTATGCAGTCCTCTAGCACTTGCCAGGACTTTGTTACAGCCATTTTTGTGCCGAAAAGTTTGGGTCCCCATTGACACAATGGGGTTCGGGGTCCGGGATAAAGTTCGGGTAACGTTCGGTACCGAACCCGGACTTTTTTCCCGAAGTTCGCCCGAACCCACCGAACCCGAACATCGGGGGGTTCAATCAACTCTACTCTTTAACCCATATTCATATTAACAGTGCCACCTATCAACAAACAAAACTAGAAGTGAAAAGAAAAAAAAAAAAGGGGGAAAAATTTTTCTCACAATCCTGTGATGTAACCTCATCTTCTGCCAAATGTAAGAGAAGGCCTTATCCTCATCATGTAATTTAACTCTTCCCCTTCTCCATTAATTCACTCCGTGCTCCCCATAACCATATAATATAATTTACACTCTTCCCTCCCACTTAATAATTTTGACTCACATTATTCACGTATTATATTCCCCTGTATCCCATAACTAAGTGTTTACCTTGGTGTATTCTAGGAATGGAAAAAAACAAGAGAAAGGAAAGAAAGAGCACAAAAAAAGGGGGGGGGAGTGAGAAAATCCTATATTTCGTTAGAAAACATATCCCATCCTCCATTGGGATTTCATACACTTTAATCCTACTTAATCTCAGGTGCATAATGCTCCCAAATAGCCCAAATATTTTTAAATTTCTCTTATTGGTTTTTAAACATATGTATCCATCTTTCTGCTTCCATTAACTTATTCACTTCTCTCTTCCAATCTGTCACCGTTGGACATGTATTTTCTTGTTGAAAGATTTTATTGAAGTTTGTCACATACAATAGACACATTTTAATTCCAATATTTCTTTATTGAAGTATTAAGCATTAAGTACAAAGAAAGGTGGGAAAGCAGAAGTACATGCTTGATAACCAAGTAATAACAACAATAACAAGCGTAAAATAACCAAAAACATCATGAGAGAATATACTAGTATTCAACCGGGTGAAGCTACATTCGGAAGGAGGACAGGTCGCTTCCTTGGACCCAGGGGTCACTCGTTGTTATTGAGGTCAGGTCTGAGAGTCTACTAGTGGATCTATTGAGAATAGTGGTCGGATTTCTTCTATTAAGTTACTAGGGTGTGTAAGCTACGGTGTCTCAAGAGGCACACCCATGACACCCCGACTGGGATCAAACTGTGTCATGTAGGTGAGCCTCTGAGGCCATTGTTAGAAGTGAGTGAAAGTGATGTCTGATTTGAAATGCTTGAGGAGATGACCTAAAGTGGGTAATTTCCAGCACTTCTGTAAGGAAAGGAAGAGGGAGAGAGTGGGGGCGGGGGGGGGGGGGAGCCTTGGAGACGTGTTTACAAAGACAAAGAAAGTCTATATTGAGCAATGAGGACTATCAAGCCATATGTCCCATCTAGAATGGAATGATGGAGTCATAGATAGTGATGCTGCCAGTATCCTTTCCATTTCACATTGATGATTTAAAGTGTCCAAATTGTCTGTGTATGAAGGTATGGATGTGGATTTCCACAGTTTTGTTATATTAAGTTTGGCTGCCAGTAGAAGCTGGATCACTACTGATCTTACTTTTTTATGTAGGGATTGGCTGTTTAGATGCAGAATCGCTAGTTCAGGTTGTGGAGAGATCTGGGACTTACAGAGTTCGGATATGAGGACGAATATTTTATTCCAGAACGATTTTAAAGATTTACAAGACCACAATATATGGTATAGGTCACCTGTGTCACCACAACCTCTCCAACAACTACCCGTGACGTTGGGATAGATCTTGGAGAGTTTGGCGGGGGTAAGGTACCAAAAATGTAATGTTTTCTGGTAAAGTTCCCAGTGATTGGTGCATTTAGAGGCTGAGTACGTGTTGGAAAAGGCTTTGTTCCAGGAGGCTATGGTAAAAGTTTGGTTAAGAATTGCTTCCCATTTTACCATGGAGGAGGATTTAGGGGGAGTTGTTTGGTTTTGTAAGAGGGTGTAGAACAGAGAGATTCCTTTTAGCGAGGTTTCTGTGGAGCTTATATATTTAAATACTTGAATGGGAATATGAATTGAAGCTGGAAGTTTGTGGTGTGTGAGGTATGAGCTGATCCTTGTATAGTCAAATAAGTGTTGTGGAGCGACTTGGAATACATTTTTTAGGGTTTCAAATGATTTTACTTTAGAGTCCTCTAGTAGGTCTTTTAATAGAAAGATCCCTGCGTTTTGCCACGGAACTAGGTTTAAATGTGGGATACCGTGTTTCAGAACTGTTATTGGAACTTCAACCTTTTGCGAATAGTCATTTAGGGAGGGTGAGTTTAGGAGTTCTGTCCAGACCATAGATGAAGCTTGTATAGCCGGAGCAGTTAGGTCAGAGGGTTGGGTTATTCCAAGTTGGGCGGCAATCAGATTCGTTCGTAAGCTGTTAGTTGGGGAGCATGCTGTTTCAAGGGAGGCCCATAGTTTTTGGTTGGGAGAGGACCACCAGTATTTAAGTTGGTCGAGAATACAAGCTTTGCAATAGTTTGTGATATTTGGGGCGCCTAGTCCCCCTGTTCTTTTATGTCTCATCAATATTTTGAAAGAGCATCTGGGTGGTTTGCGTTTCCAGATGTATTGGTTAAACTGCTTTTGGGTTGACACTAGGAAAGCTTTTGGTAGGGGTATAATAAGTGTTCTGAACAAATATAGTAGTTTAGGAAGTATTAGCATTTTCAAGGTTGCTATCCTGCCTGCCGATGAAAGGTGTTGTGATCTAAGGGAGTTTAGCATTTGGGGTAGGTTATCCATAAAGGGTTTGTAATTATATTTGTATACTTGTGAGGTTTGGGCTGTTAGGCGAGTACCTAAAAAGGGTATGGATGTGGTGGCCCAATTGAATGGGAATTTTCTTTGGATGCGTGATTGGGCTGTTGGGTGTATGTTAATGCTTAGGATTTGAGATTTGGAGGGGTTTAGTTTATAATATGATACCTAACTATATTCCAACAGTGTGCTATATATCTCTGGTAGGGATTGTTCTGGGTCGGACATCAAAAGCATGACATCGTCAGCGAAAAGGCTGATCTTCTGTTCTTGCCCGCTTACTGTTATGCCTTTGATGTGCGAATTTGAACGTATTTTATCTGCTAGAGGTTCCATCAGAAGAGTGAATATGATTGGAGATAGGGGGCACCCTTGTCTTGTTCCATTCCTTATGTAAATGGGATCCGAGGGCATCCCCGATGTGAGTACTGTAGCAGAGGGGTTGGAGTATAGAGACATGATAGCTGTCTGGATTGGTCCCGTAATCCCAAAAGTTTCTAAAACCGATCTGAGATATCCCCAGTGTACTCTATCAAACGCCTTCTCTGCGTCTAGTGATAGCAGCAGAGAAGGCGCTTTTTTTGAGTTTACCTGGTGAATTATGTCGATCAAACGTCTAGTAGCATCAGGCACTTGCCGACCGGGGACAAACCCCACCTGATCCGGGTGTATCAGATGTGTCAGAACCCCTTGTAATCTTAGAGCAAGTAGCTTCGCATAAATTGTCACGTCAACATTGAGTAACGAAATAGGTCTATAGCTGGTGGGGGAGGTTAGGTCTTTGTCTGGTTTGGGTAGAGTAATAATAACCGCATTCAACATCTCTTTTGGAAATGAGCCAGAGGTAAAGGCAAGATCGAAGATTGATTTTAGGTGGGGGGAGATGTCCGTCGCTAGACGTTTGAAAAATTCATTTGTGAAGCCATCTTCATCTGGGGATTTATTATTGGGGAGTTTGAGAATGATATTATTGATTTCCTGAATAGAAATGGGTTGGGAGATGGCTTGAAGTTGGGACTCGCTTAGTTTAGGGATGGTGGATGAAGCTAGAAATTGGTTAATTAATTCTTGAGTTGGTTGTGGGGTTTGTGCATCCCCATTTAGGTCGTACAGGCTTTGATAATAGGTTGCAAAAGCGTTGGCTATCTCTTTAGGGTTGGTTACTAATTTCCCAGTAGTAGGATGTGATAAGCGCTGTATTCTTTGTGTAGCTTGTTTGGATTTGACTTGTCTAGCTAGCCATGCTCCCGCTTTGTTATGCAACCCGTAGGATTTTGCTTTTAAAAATTTTAGAGAATTTTCAAATTTAAATAAAAGCAGCGATCGTAATTTCTGTCTAATTTGTGTTAGTTCTTGGTTTAGAAGTGGGTTGGGGTTTGTTTTGTTTGCAGCCTCTTTAGAAGACAAAGAGGCTAGGATCTCTTCGATTTGCCTTGACCTCTGTTTCTTTTTAAATGAAGCAATTTTGATCATAACTCCTCTCATGTAAGCTTTGTATGCATTCCAAAGAGAAAACCTATTAGTATCAGGATTGTCATTGGTTTCAAAGAAAAATGTATGCTCCCATACAATCTCTTGGAATGAGCTCTCATTTTCCAGTAGTGTTGAGTTAAGCCTCCATCTTGGGTGTGGGTTTAGTACTGGTTGGTCTCGAATTTCTAAAGAAATAGGGGCGTGATCAGAGAGATTGTACAAGAGATTGTACCGATTGAAGCATTGACTACTGATTGAAGAGGACCTTTCATCATAAAGAAATAGTCAATTTGTGAGTACGATGCGTGTGCTGCGGATAAGTGGGTGTAGTCCTTTTCAGATCCGTGCAAGCAGCGCCACACATCGTAGAGTTGGTGTTTGTTAAGTAGGGTCGAGATTTCTGGGCTTGTTTTCCTATTAATAGAGGAAGAGTCCAAATCTGGATTCAATGTTACGTTGAAGTCTCCTCCAATAATCAGGGTTCCTTGGGTTTTTTCCATAATTTCAGATAACAGTGGGTTGAGAAATTTTTTGATCTTGGTGTTGGGGGCATATATGTTCGTTGAATAGAGCGTTATTCAATTTGCATGTTAAGATCAAATAACGACCATTGGGATCAGGAGTGATGTTGATTAGTTTGAAGTTCACTGTGTTTCTGATGGCTATTAGGACTCTGCATTGTTTTTTTTTGGTGGTTGGCCATAAGGACATGAGGGAATTGAGGGAAGCTAAATTTTGGACACTTCCCAGCAGCAAGATGCGTCTCTTGGGCGAAGATTACATCAGCTTTGGCAGAGTTGGCTTCTTTTTGTAGGGCGTTGCGTTTGAAGGGGCTGTTAAGGCCCTTTACGTTAATGGAAACAATTTTCAGCGGCATGACCGTGTGGTGAGTTCAGCTTGTGTTAGTGGAAGTGTACTTTGTGAGGGTGCACAAGACAGTACCTTGGATCCAGGCGCCATAAAGTCGTGGGACCATCAGGTGTGTATTGGCTTTGGGAGTAGGTTCCAGCAAAGGTGTCCTGTTGAAGAGAAGTAGACTTTCATAGATCTGAGAACTCACTTCGACTCCTGGGTAGATAGGGATGCGGGAAGAGAGAGAGCATAAAGGTGAAGAGAAAACATAAACAGTCATTAACTGCGGGTAAAAAGGGCCTGGTGAAACCCAGGACAACATTGCAGCTGGCTTGCTGCTTACGTGGTATCTGGGGGTGTAAGAGCACCAGTGTACACTGGGTTAGGAAACAAGAATAGGATAATGGGAGTTCCTCTGCTCGCATAGTGGCTGGATCAAACGGGGGTAAGAACTGTTAAAGTTTGAGTGATAGTAGGGGGAGCTCAGGACCATTCGTTATGTAGCCTCTCCGGGGGAGATCCTTCCTGCATTTGCATCTCTGCTGGAATTAGTTGCCATTCTTTAAATAGCGATAGACCCTTGTCAACGCTGTAGATTGGGTATGTTTTCCCTTTCCACATAATCAAAAGCTTTGTTGGGAAGCCCCATCTGTAAATCACGTTGTTGTTACGTAGTATTTTGGTGAGGGTCAGAAGCTTTTTCCTGTTTAAAGCTGTTTGTTGGGAGATGTCCGTGTATAGGGAAATATTCATAAACTCATCCGGAACTATCGGTGATCTCTTGGCTGCAGCCATGTTCCGTTCTTTGACGTGATAGTAATGAATGCGGGCAAGAGTATCTCTGGGAGCTGTGTCAGGGAGAAATTTCGGTTTTGGAATGCGATGAGCTCTGTCAATGCAAAGCTCTATGTCGCTCAGTGCTGGGATCATGGCTTTCATCATGCGCTGGATGAAATTTGTCAGTTCATTCGGAGGAATTGATTCCGGTATTCCCCTAAATTTTATATTATTCCGCCTCGAGCGGTCCTCGAGGTCGGAGAGCTTATTTAATAGCCGTTGGATCTCCTGTTCTTGGTCAGTGTATGCGTCCACCAGATCATTGTGGGCCGCATATAAATCCGCCAGTTTACTTTCTAGGTGAACAATTCTGTCCTCATGCGATTGGACTGTTTCATGTAGGGGGTTAAACATGTTGGCGAAGTCTTGGAATAAAGAATGTTTTAGTGACAGGAGCATACTTTTCATTGTAGTTTCAGAGATCGCTTGCTCTGAGGCAGGGAAGGCTTCTATGGTGAGGCCTGCATTGTGGTTTGTAATAGGGCTGTTTGCAGGCCGGGGCCTGGATTATCATCCTCCCTCCTTTGTTTAGTTTTGGCCAGGCTGCGTGTTGTAGGGGAGGCTGGTGGGGAGAAGGTAGTTTCTTCTCCCTCCGGAGAGTTATTGGCAGCTGTGGGGCTGGCTGAGGTGGCAGCGTGGTAGGTGCTGGTGTACGGGTGCGGGCCGTCTGAAGCAGCCACGCCATTTTGCTTACCTCCTCGCCGCTCAGCTGGAAAGAAGTCCGTGAGACGCTGTGGCTGCTTGTAGGCTTTCCTGCATTTGCTCATCGTTCCCCCTATGTGTACGGGATATTCCGGTCACTTCGGTGGTCCGAATCGGTTCCCCCGTCCGCTTTGTGTGCCGCGATGAGCGAGGCTGGAGCAGGAGCTCTGGATTATGCGGCCATCACAGACGCCGGCCGGACACGCCCCCTAGACACATTTTATAATGTACAGAACCAGTACTGGCAGAGCTGATCATACCAGCTAACCTATACCCAGTAGCAGTAGACTTGGGCAATTCCAGTAGAGCAAACCCATATATTACATAAAGAACACAACAGTACAAAATATATGTCTCCAGATCCTAGGGGGTAACAACTTCTGCTGAATGGGCTTACACTTCGCATGCACCCCTAATGGGATCAAACTGTGCCTATGAAGGAAGCCCAGGTGTGTAACAGATTAGAACTTGAATTATAGATCTAGTCTATTGCCATTTGTAAAGTAATAACCAGCTGAACCCAGCTATCAGGTAAAACATCACACAATATTTTGGTACTGGATTCTAATGATTATCAGAAAGGGAAATGGGAAGAGCGAAGTAGGGGGGTAAGTAAGAAAAGGAAGAAGTAGGGTAAGGGGGATGGAAACAGAAGAGTAGAGAAGAAGAGGAAAGAGGGAGGTCCGCTTGGTGGTCCCAACATTCCGCTCCACATCATTCAAAGGAATCAAAGAGGTTAGATGTATGACGTCACCATGGGAGGAGGGTCTCAAGGTCAATGGAGGGTGGGAGGAATAGGGTTATCCAGGGTGCCCAGAGCCACTCAAACTTAGTGAGGTGTTCCTTTTTGATCGCCTCCATCTTCGCGTGCAAGAGGAATCTGGTCATCCTAGATTTGGTCTTAGCTATGGTTAAGGTCGGTTTCCTCCACGCCTTAGCTATGGTTTGCCTGGCAGCTGTTAGGAGGGAGAGGAAAAGTTTAAATTGTGCGCGGGAGAGCGCATCGGGCTTCAAACTCAATAGTGCTTGCATTGGGTCTGGCGGAAGGGGCGTTTTAAATAGTTGTGTAGTCATGTTAAATATTTCAGCCCAGAATGCCTGTACTGTGGGGCATAGCCACCAAATATGAAAGAGAGTACCTGACTCGGGACAGCCCCTGAAACATTGGGGTGGGTAAGACGGCACATATTTGGCTATCCTTGAGGGTACTAAATACCATTGTGAAAGTAGCTTGTAATTTGTTTTGACTGCTCGCACGCATGGTGAAGAGCTTTTCGTGGAGGCCCATATAGTGGACCAGTCACAAGGGTCAATGTGGTGGCCTAAGTCATGCTCCCATTTGTGCATATAGGAAGGGCCATCTGAGTCAGGATTACAGGTGAGTTGGGTATACAGTGTTGATATTAAGCCTTTCACGTGGGGGACAAGTTTGCAGATGTTTTCAAATTCAGTTAGCTGATCTAAGTGTGAATTATTAGTGACCAGACCGGTGTAAAAGTTTTTGATTTGGAGGTAACGGAATACTTCCGATGTAGGTAATTGGTGTCTCTCCTGAAGTGTTGGGAAGGAAAGGAATGATGATGAGTCGACTAAGTGGTATAGTCTCAATAGACCTATGGACGACCAAGTTCGGAAGGCATATGGGGATTGCCAGGCTGGGTAGAAAGTAGGATTATTCAAAAAAGAGAGGAGGGGGTTGTGGGGCGACTGAAGTTTATATTTAAACTTCAAGGTGTCCCACGTAGCAAGGAAGTGTTTGGTCACTGGGTTGCTTGGGGCATCACGCTTTTTCTTTGACAGCCAGAGTAAGTTCTCCGTTGAAAGGGGGTTGACATCTACAGCTTCTATTGCAACCCAGAGTGGGGTCTCTTTTGTCGCATGGTATTTGGGGAGAGTGGCCAAGTGGGCTGCTCTATAGTAGCTAGTAAAGTTGGGCATTCCCAAACCGCCTTGAAGTTTGGGTAAAAATAGTGTCCGCCTTGGAACCCTGGGTCTGGTGGATCCCCATACGAATTTGAGCGAACATGATTGAAATAAGCGCAATAAATGTGTGGGGACAGGAATGGGTAATACTCTAAAGAGGTAGAGTAGTTTGGGTAGGACCGACATTTTTATTATCGTGATCTTACCTAACCATGAGGTGGGGAGATGCGCCCAATGGTTCAGCAGGTTTGTGACTTGTCTCAGGAGGGGTGGGTAGTTATGTGAGTAAAGTTGTGACAGGTCTGCAGTTAGCTTGATCCCCAGATAGGTCAGGGATGAAGTGGCCCATGGAAATGGCAATGAAATTTGCGCCGTCTATAGCTCCGATTGGGGAATCGAGATATTCAGGGCCTGCGATTTTTTAGGGTTGAGCACCAGGCCTGATATAGCCGCAAACCTGCTGAGTAGTTGTAAGAGATTGGGGCCAGATACTAATGGGGATGACAAAAATAGTAAAATGTCATCTGCGAAGAGGCATATTTTATGCGTATATCCGCCAAGGTCTAAGCCAGTGATGGTCGGGTCATCTCTGATTAAGTGTGTTCAATGATGAGGGCAAAGAGTAAGGGGGAAAGCGGGCACCCCTGCCTCGTTCCTCTTTCTACCATGATCGGAGCCGTTGGACATGTATTTTGTTTCCAAAACTTTGTCATTAGTGATTTGGCAGCATTTAACAAATGTGGAATTATACATTTCTTATACACCTTAACAGACATAGGCAACCGGTGGAAAAGAAAATGCAAAGGGGAGGGTTCTTAAGTTTCTCCACAGTGTTATCTCTTCCCAGAATACTTTAATCCTGGGGCAAAACCACCATAAGTGCAGGTATGTACCCCTTTGTTTACAGCCTCTCCAACACATATCCTCATTTGTCTGATGCATCTGTACCATCTTTACCAGTGTTTGGTACCATCTAATGAAGAATTTGTATGACATCTCTTGTGTCTGTGAACTTATCGAGGTAGCATGTGTAGAATTAATCAGTTTTTTAATTTCCAGAGGCGAGAATGTATGATTCAATTCCCTTTCCCATTCTTTTATATAATAGGGGGTTGATATGCCCTGTGCACTGAGAATCAATCTGTACATCTGGGATAAAGGATGTTTAAACTCCTCAGCGCCAGTGCATATTGCCTCGAGCATGGTCAGTGATTCCACTGGTCTCACTCGAGGCCTTAGTTTATTATAAAAATCTGCTATTTGATGATATCTCCAATTCATCAAGGGTATTTTCCAAATGTCTGAGCCAACTCTGGCAGGGTTAGTAAAGCTCCCCGGGGAGCAAACCTGGCCCATGTATTATTCCCATCTGCCCCCATGTCCCCAAAAAACCCTTTTCTTCTCCTGGTGGAAACCACAGGAATCCTCCCAGTGGCACCAGCGGAGATGTTTGTTGAGCATATTTGCCTAACTTATTCAATCTGTCCACCAGAGTATTTCATGATAAATGAGATGTCCATTCTGTTAGGCCTCTAGACGTTATTGGGATCCAAGGAGCTCCTGCTAGATTCCTCCCAGCCATTGTTTTCTCCAAAGCTACCCACCATTTACTTGGAGAGTCCCGACACCAGTTTATTATACGCACCAGTGACATTGCCTTATAATACAGAGCTACATCTGGGAACCCCCACTCCCCCTGCCCCTTTACACCTATGCAACAGATCGTATGCTATTCTCGGACGTCTATCCTTCCAAATAATGACAGGAATATCTTCCTTATCTGTTTAAAAAACTTCTGTGGGAGTGCGATAGGCACTGTCTGCAATGTATAAATTATTTTTGGTAGTATAATCATCTTAAGTGCGTTCACTCTTCCAAACCACATCAATATCTGGTTTCTCCATCCCTGTAAATTCTCTGTTATGTTGTTTAATAACATTCCGTAGTTGAGATCATATAATAATCTAATGTCTGGAGCATTATGTATTCCCAGATATGGTAAAGAATCTGTTCACCATATAAAGGGGAATGATTGCTTTAGCAGAGATGTTTCCTTTAAGGGCACATGTATGGGAAGAAGCAAAGGCTTCCCAAAATTGATTTTAAAATTAGATAAGCCACCAAACCTATTCACCTCAATGACATCAATGCTGGCAACGTTGTTCTGGGGGACGAAAGATAGAACAAAAGGTCATCAGCATAAGCTGAGACCTTGTGCTCTTCTGACCCAATTTTGATCCATACGATCTCTGAATTCCTCATAACTTTATTAAGAAAGGGTTCCAGTACCATTGCAAATACCAGGGGTGATAGAGGGAACCCCTGTCTGGTCCCATTTCTTATATTAAAATATTCAGATAGTGTACCGTTAACCTTTACCCTTGCTTGGGGGTCTGCATATAAGGCCAGGATCCACCCCATCATGTTTTCTCCCAAACCCATCCCTCTTAGCCCCTCGCTCATGAAAATCCAATCCACCCTGTCAAATGCCTTTTTGGCATCCATTGCTAGTATTACTCTTGGGATCTTCTCTGGTCCACTTGAGACTAATGGAGGACATTAAGTGCTCTAACTGTATTATCTTGAGCCTCCCGGCCTCTCATAAAGCCCGCTTGATCAGGGTGGATTAGTTTCACTATATGGTCTTGCAAGTGAAGTGCCAGAATCTTAGCAGTAATTTGCTATCAGAATTAAGAAGAGAGATGGGTCTGTAGTTAGCACAGTGCTGCGGATCCTTCCCTGTTTTTTGGGAGAACGTCACATAAGCCAGCAAAGCTTCTGGAGGCAAAGGATTGGAGGCTGTGATATAGTTAAAATAATTACACAAGGGGTTTACCAATATCGACATTCATTTTTTATAATAAGCATTCAATAGCCCATCCGGACCTGGGCTTTTCCCCATTGAGACAGCTAGAATTGTCTTACTCAATTTCTCCATGGTGATAGGCTGCTCTAATTCATCTCTAACTTCCACGGGCAATCTCGGCAAAATGTTATCTTTAAGATATTCTTGAATCGTCTCAAGTCTCTTCCATTTTTCCCTTTCGCCAGAGTTTCTCAGGATATTATATAGGTCTGCATAAAAAATATTGAACTCTGCCGCTATTGACTTAGTGTCCACTATCTCCTTGTTATTAACTAGTAGTTTATAGACATGACGGGAATCTTGCTGTTTTTTAATTGTCTGACCATTAAGCAGCCACATTTATTTCCCTGTTCATAAAAACAGTGTGTGAAGTACCTATATTTTTCTCTAACTTTAAGATTCAAGCACCTAGAGAGATCCTCTCTTAATGCCTCTAGTTGCTGAGCTACTATTATGCTGGCATGTAGCTTATGTCTAATCTCTAGATCATGTATTTTATCCATCAATTCCTCCACGAACTTAGAATTTCAATCTCTTTTTATATCCATGAAGTGTGTGACAAAAATACTTGTCCCTTTATTTACACCGACGAATTACCAGTCTGTTAATTTTTTGTCGTTCTAAGGGCAGTACAGATATTTGATGATCAATTATTGTTCCTCTATCACCTGTGATTCAGTTATCGCCGTCTCAAGTTATAAAAAATACGTCTGGATATATTATAGGACTCTTTGAGACCGCTTTCCCTTTTTACCTTCTCTGAACTCTGCTAAGTTCTTATAGAATTTCTATTGTAAAACGGCTCTAACGGGCACCTTCAATCT
>BLSH010094788.1:31337-52649 GCA_018402905.1 Glandirana rugosa
AGGGTCTCTAACGCCTATATGACTACGGACCGAAGGTCCCCGCAGACCATTCGGAAATTGATAAGCCACCACCTATGTGCAACTAAACTCACGTGGCCCACAACAAGGGAAAGAAGATAGTTATATGTAGGAGTAATAAAACCTCAAAATATACCTATTTAGATACCTGACGAGAATCACATGAAACGAATTCAATAGATCGCGTCGGTTAAAAAATGTGTCTTATTTAAATCACGAACATCAGTAAGGAGTATTAACTCCAAGAGGTCAGACGAGTAATTAAATCAACGGGAAGAGACCTGAGAGAGGTCGTGTAGGAAAGACTCCTGACCACTGGTCTTGACCTGCCTTATGAGATGCCATGGTCACCACCCATCTTGAAAAGTTTCCCCCATCACATATACTAATGTGCCACAAACAGGAAGTTAATATCACCAACCATTCCCATTTTATTAAGGTGTATCCATATAGTAGAGTATTCCGTCCAGTTCTGGTCACCAGTCCTCAGAAAGGATGTGCTGGAGAGAGTCCAGAGAAGGGCAACTAAATTAATGAGCAGACTGGAGAACCTCAATTATGAGGAATGACTACAAGCACTAAATTTATTCTGTGTAAAAAATTGGCTGCGCTAGATAACTTAAGCAAAGTACACTAAGAGCAGTCCATAGATTTATCCATATAAAACTCCAAAATAATGAGGATGTATATTGATAGAAGAAAGGGAACAACACCCGGTGCACTCAAATCAACGTGTATCCACCACCGAATAGTTAAAGGCTTACCAGACGCCCCTGGAAGCCAGGCATCAGTATATCCGCAATCTCTGGGATCCTATAAAGACGGATTATCAATGGTACATCTCCTTCCTATAGCCTCCACAGTGTATGGGAAATTGACTCTCCTCTAATAAGTGTCCGTAACACTGCCACTCCAAAGTTGCTCACAGACACAGGCACCGAGCAGAAAGAAGAGAGGCCTTGGACTTGGGCCGGGATGACCAGTTTTGGCTGACTGCTCGTCTGAGCTTCTGGTGACTCTGGAGGATTTTCTGGCCACTGGGAAGTTGTAGAGCAAAGTCAAGCTGGAAGTGGCTGCGACGTGGCTATTCTCCCTGGAGAAGAGACGCTTGAGAGGAGATATGATAACAGTATATAAATACTTCAATGGTGATCCCAATATAGGAAGAAAACTCTTCAGTCTCAGGGAGTGTAAGAGGACATGGCCACAAAATGAGATTGAAGGAAAAGCGGTTTAACCTTAAGCTACGTAGGAAGTTTTTCACTGTCAGGGCGATAAGGATGTGAAATGCTCTTCCACAATTGGCGGTGTTAGTGGGGAATATTGACATTTAAGACTCTTCGACATGCATCTTAATGAACATAGCATACAGGGATATGGGAAATGATTACCAACAGGGGAGTGGGTACAGATAAAAATCAGTATTCACCCCCACTGCCCCCAAAAAGACCTGTTACTAGTTGGGCGGGGGGGTAGGTAGTGAACCAGTGAGGCTTCACTTTTTGAGTGAAGTTCTTTACCCAGTAAATTGCACATTTCTTTTCCCTTTATGTCTATGCCTTTTCTTCGCTGTATCTATGTCTGCCTTTGCTTATTTCCATGCCTTTGCTTATTTCCATGACATGGTGGATTGATGGGACTAGTAGTTTACAAAAAGCTAAGGTTCTTTGAAAAGTGAAAACTGATGCAACCATCACAGCCGGGTAAGCTGCAATATGTTAAATTTTTTGGTGGGTTTGGATACTCTTGTTTTAAAAAATGTAACTACTAAAAAAAACAAACAAAAAACGAGCAAAAAAAAAAAACACCTTCTCTAGCCAAATATGTTTCTGGATAGACGATGGAAGGGTTAGAGCCCCTGTGAAGTTTTTATTTACATATATTTTCCCATTTTTTTTATACCCCTTGCTTGCTGTCAGGATAGGAAGTAAGGGGAAATTTCTCTAACAGGCATATAGAAACAAAATTACATTGTTTTAGGGTAAGGAAGTATTAGAACTTCTAAAAATATTTTATTGCTGTCCATGTCTTCCTGTCCTGTTGAAAAATGTGCACCCTTACATTCAACCCATTCATTCCATTGAGTAGCACTCTTCTTGGAAAGTCCAAATGGCCTTCATCAGCTTGCTTAGTTTGCTTGTGTGTCCAAGTCATTTTGACAGATCCCTGTCTACAGCAAGTTAAACTAAGGATTCATTTGTTTGTTGGCAGACATTTTTGCCAAACGTCTGCACTTACTCAACAGACTGCTTTTGTAAATAAACTGAGGCAGGTACTTTCAGTACTTGTAGGAAAAATGTTAAATATTTTCTGTTATACAGTTACCATAGCCAGGGACTGGTAAGTTGCAACATATTACATATTCTTGGGTGTGGCTATGCTTTAACTACATGAAGTTGTGAACTTTTGTTTTGGAAATTACATTTTGATCAGCTACATTCCAGATCCATTTATGAAGTCCATCTATGAGCCTATTCATTTGCATACAGAAAAATATTTTTTGGTGAGGAAATGCTTTCTTATGATGGTATTGTCTTCCAAAAATTCAATGTTCAGTCATTTAAAAAGCAAAAAGGCAGAAAAAAGGTAAACTTCGCTTCAGTTTGGCAAATATTTCACTTTAAAATACTGTATCTGCTTCTATATATACAAAGTACTAATTTGATTGTGCATTTTGGTACCTAGGGCCTTAAGCGGTTAAATAATTGAGTTATTTCTTCAGTGATGAATGCAACTAACACCTGATATTTATGCTTTTCCCCAAAAACCTCAGGTCAAAGGATATAATTAACTTGCTGGTGATATATTTTAAGTAGATTTTACTGAAGGCTACAAATTTCTAAATCAAATTATCCTATTAATGTGAAATTAAAAAGGGGACTATATGTAATTCACAGTGACTTATTATAAATTCATGGCTTGGTCATGCTAAGAATGGCTAATTTCACAACTCAAAGGCTAATAAGAAACGGTTTTGTTAAGAAATATGGAGCCACACAACTGACTGTAATATTTTTTTTTACTGAAACTGGATTTTCTTTAATTGCTTAGCTTTTGTTTCTTGCATGGCTTGAATTTAAACTAGTGCATTTAGTGAAGCAAAACCTGAATATGCTTTCAGTATACTGTTGAAGGTGAGGAAAAAATTGTCACAGTTATGCAAAACACGTATTTTGCAACAACTTTTTGGAGCCATATGGTACAGCAACATGGTTCATGGAGGTAAGCACTGCCCAGCGTAAATGGTAGGTTCTGGCAAGTTTTTTTGTTTTTTTTCTTTCTTTTTTAATATCAGATAATTTAAATATAGAGAGTTTTTCCATAGGAATAGTGACACAAAAACAAATAGTCATGCAGGACATCAAGATTATGAAAAAATAAATATAAAAAAACCAAGATAAAGCGCAGAACACACAGAATACCATTTGTACATAAAATGTCCCCCAAATACCTCTAAAAAATTGTATTTGCATGCAGTTAGTCCACAAGTAACAGGAAAAGCATTGTTCTCAACAGAAAACAACAGAAGGGTACATTACATAGATCCAACTAGACCATACTTCATCAAATGTATGCACTGCATTATATAGGAAGTATGTATATTTTTCAAATAGGATGTATTTATTCATTTCAGCTTTCCACTCATCTAGAGTCGGTGGATTGACAGATACCCATGATCAATCAGTTGTTGTGCAATAAAAAGTCAACTTGTGATCACCAAATTTAAATTGGCATCCAATGCAGTGGAGTCAGCATAACAGGGTGCTCAGATCTTTCTCCCATCAGCGCCTACAAGGGAGAGCAAATGTATTGAGGTGGTTTGCCAACAACTGTGTGATTCCAGTTAAGATAAGCCCCTTGGTAGGGTCAGCATCTTTGAGTGTATCGAACAAAAGCATAGAAGAGAAGGAGATAGAAGGAGTCAGGCACTGCATATGAAGGGTGTGGCACAGCCATAAGTATTGATAGAACCATTTTTGATCCAAGTGAAATACTAAACAAAGTTGCTGAAGAGACTTTAGGGTTCCAACCAGTTGCACCAATTCTCCTCTTCTCAGGTCCCCCGCCAGAGTTCCAGGCACATGCCCCCTGCTGAGTGCCCCAGATCAAGCTATTTGCTTTAGTTGTATTAATGATCACGATCATTGTGGATACGTGTTTTAGTTTGTCACAGATATTGTTTAATGTCTGAAACTGGTGAGCATGAGAACACGGACTAGAGTATCATGTTTTTACCGCATGCTGATATGTGACATTTGTTGGATTTGGGGGAAAAATTATATATATATATGTATGTGTGTGTATAATGTATAGCAGAGAGTGATCTACTTAATAAAATATTAGAAACTGTATGCATGAATTAAAAGTATTGTTCTGTTTTGCATTATAGAGGAGATGTAAAACTGAATAATCTTGGCCTCATTGCAAAGGTTTATTATGCAATGCTGATAAAGGATAAGCAATTTTGGCATATTTTCTGGATTTTAGGGAAAATGTATAATGGATCAGGATTCAGCCTGGCACATACCTGTCTCCTGTCCCTTGAAAACCGTGGACAAATGTAGGTATTGATGTGTGATAACATAGAGACCTCTACAAAAATACATACCAAATAATCTTAACCCACTGATACTTAGAATTAAAAACTGCTTGCAAATGCGGTCAACTCAGCCTTTAAACTTATTGGGTTGTATAAATTAAAAAAGGATAACATTACCTGAACTTTTTAGAAGGGACCACTCCACTTCCTACACTGAATGTGTGAGCGGCCTCTGCGTGATGGCTCCTTCCCTGCCCAACACATTTCATCCGATTGACACCATCAAGAGTGGTACAGCAGATTTAAAAATGGAGGCACCAAGATATACAGTCATAGTTAGGAGGGAAACCTTGAAGACATCAAGAGTTAAAATGTTGCACGTGTAGCACACTATATAGAAAGTGTAGTGGCTATGGCGCTGCTCACCTCAATGGGTTAATAGGATCACTAAATGGACTGTGAAGAAACTGTCTGCTAATGCCCCTGGGATTCCTCCCAGTATGAGCATTTAATTCAACACAAATTAATGAGTGACCTCCTGTTGGGGTAATTAATAAAGTGACTGGTGCAGTGATATTAAACATTGATATATAAACGTGTGATATTCCTATATAAGAATAAATAAAGTGAAGACCAACCTATTGTTTTGTTAAATTAATATAAATCACGTGACTTATGTGTGAAATATAGCTGTTAATAAAGTGACCTGTGCTACTTGAAATATAATAAACAATCATAAACAATATAAAGTGCAAAGTGCAATATACAGTATCTCACAAAAGTGAATACACCCCTCACATTTTTGTAAATATTTTATTATATCTTTTTATGTGACAACACTGAAGAAATTACACTTTGCTACAATGTAAAGTAATGAGTTTACAGCTTGTATAACAGTGTAAATTTGCTGTCCCCTCAAAATAACTCAACACACAGCTGTTAATGTCTAAACCACTGGCAACAAAAGTGAGTACACCCCTAAGCGAAAATGTCCAAAATGGGCCCAATTAGCCATTTATCCTCCCCGGTTTCATGTGACTTGTTAGTGTTACAAGGTCTCAGGTGTGAATGGGGTGCAGGTGTGTTAAAATTGGTGTTATCGCTCTCACTCTCTCACTGGAAGTTCAACATGGCACTAGGCTGTAAGAAGATTGCCAAGACCCTGAAATTGACCTGCAGAATGGTATCCAAGACCATACAGCGGTTTAACAGGATAGGTTCCACTCAGAAGAGACCTTGCCATGGTAGACCAAAGAAGTTGAGTGCACGTGCTAAGCATCATATACAGAGGTTGTCTTTGGGAAATAGACCTATGAGTGCTGCCAGCATTGCTGCAGAGGTTGAAGGGGTGGGGGGGTCAGCCTATCAGTGCTCAGGCCATATTCCACATACTGCATCAAATTGCCTGCATGGCTGTCGTCCTAGAGGGAAGCCTCTTCTGAAGAGGATGCACAAGAAAGCCCGCAAACCGTTTGCTGAAGACAAGCAGACTAAGGACATGGGTTACTGGAACCAAGATAAACTTATTTAGTTCAGATGGTGTCAACCAGATGAGGAGTACAAAAACAAGTGTGTTTTGCTTACAGTCAAGCATGGTGGTGGGAGTGTCATGGTCTGGGGATGCATGAGTGCTGCCAGAGCTTGGGAGCTACAGTTCATTGAGGGAACCATGAATCCCAACATGTACTGTGACATACTGAAGCAGAGCATGATCCCCTCCCTTCAGAGACTGGGCCAAAGGGCAGTATTCTAACATGATAATGACCCCAAACACACCTCCAAGACAATCACTGTTGTGAGGGTAAAGGTGATAGACTAGCCAAGCATGTCTCCAGACCTAAACCCTATTGAACATCTGTGGGGCATCCTCAAATGGAAGGTGGGGGAGCGCAAGGACTCTAACATTCACCAGCTCTATGATGTCATCATGGAGCAGTGGAAGAGGACTCCATTGGCAACCTGTGAAGCTCTGGTGAACTCTATGCCCTAGAGGGTTAAGGCAATACTGGAAAACAATGGCGGCCACACAAAATATTCACACTTTGGGCCCAATTTGGGCATTTTCACTTAAGGGTGTACTCCCTTATGTTGCCAGAAGTTTAGATATTAATGGCTATGTGTTGAATTATTTTGAGGGGGCAGCACATTTACACTGTTATACAAGCTGTATACTCACTTCTTTACATTGTAGCAAAGTGGCATTTCTTCATTGTTGTCACATGAAAAGATATAATGAAATATTTACAAAAATGTGAGGGGTGTACTCACTTTTGTGAGATACTGTATAAGTATAGGTATATACACATGTACATGGCAGGGGGACATGGCTACCGTGTTGGGGGGTCTGACCGAGGAAGAAAGAAGTCAGTAATCTTCCTTCATCCCCGGGATTACCTCTTCACCCCCCAATTCTCCACCTCTGAGCTGGTGAATCGGGAAGTGTGAATTCTGACCCAGATCGCCAGTGAAGTGCAGAGATCGCAGCTTCATAAACTGGCCATTTCTGTGTCACTCAGCGACAGCTTCTCCGTGTGTGGAGATAATTGGGGGAGAACATGTTCTCCCCCAATTATCTCTGCTTTATAAACAGAAAATCAGTTTTATAAACGGACACCTCAGTGGTACAACCAGTTGTTGTCTGAGATGTCACTTCCACAGAACACTTCAACTGAAGTTAACCTTCACATTTTGAACAAAAACATGTTCTTCATCAGGGAGGTACCACACTAAAAACAATAGCATCACAATCAATTAATTGTATTATGTTGTAATTTATATGATTGTTTGATGTGCATTCAATAATAACTTACATCACATACAATTGTGACTCAACTTATGGTCCTTGGGAGGCATCCAGCAAGTGGACCCATTGTGCAGCAAGGGAAAGGGGCGAACCCACATGCAAAAAAGCCAGGAAGAGACACAATAGTGGCACCAATTCTAGAAAGATAGTAACTAATGCAGAATAAAGGGGTCAGTAGTGGGTAACACAGAGTGCAGAAGTTAGTAGAAAGTAATTCTGAGTTTAGGACTCAGTAATATGTAATGCAAAGTTTAGGGGTTAGAGTAATTAATGCAAAGTTCAGGGGTAAATAGTAACACAGAGCTTAGGGGTAAGTAGTAACTCAGGTTTTGAAAGCCAGTAGTAGGTAATGCAAAGTTCACGTAGTAAGTACCACAGAGTGCAGGGTTCAAGAGTAAATGATGCAGAGTTCAATGAGCAGTAGTAAGTAATGCAGAGTGCAGGGATATGTAGCTGGTGTAAGATAGTTGAGAACAGTGTTGTCCTTAGTGGCATCAAGAACTCAGGCCCTATACTGCAGGTAATATGCTCAAATGCCTGTGCAAGGATCACAGGATTCAAAGAGAGAGACTACTATTGGATGGCCAACATATAAGGGTAAATTGGCTGTTCTACTGCCACTGCCCTGTAAGAAACTCTTTGTTGCATTTTCTCTGATGGCCAAAGTTCCTCCAATCCTCTGATCCCTGAAAGATAAAACAGCAGTGGCCGGCAGCTGCCTCAGCATCACTTTTCAGAGTTTTTCTAATCCACAGGGATCAGGCCTACAAGCAGCACCTGAATCATAAGATAGCTATCTATATCAAGTCCAAGGCTGATCTGGACACTTTCAAAGGAAAGAACCCCATAGTGTCCAGGCTGGACTATTAAATCAGGGTCAGCATAGTATGCACTGGAGCTTCTGGTTTGCCATGCATCCAGTGTGCTTTCTGAGAGAGCCTTCAGAACAGCAGGATGTTTTGTTATGAAGGGGCAAACCTGCCTGTCCTATTACAGTATTAACTGGCTAACTTTTATTAAAATGAACAATTCTTGTATTGCTACAAAAAAAAAACACAGTGTTTCTGCAGCTTGACCTCAGCTGAAAATGTTCTAAAGTTCTCTCCAGGATAAATCCTGTGCAGGGCCGTCTTTAATATTGATAGCATATAATTACCACTCACTGACTAGTTGCTAGAGGTTACTGTACACATTACGGCTCACTGATTAGTTGTTAGAGGTTACAGCACATGATTTCTGCTTGCTGATTGCTTGTTAAAGATTACCGCACATAATTACTGTTCACGGATTGCTATAGGTTACTGCACACCCTTACTACTTACTGATTGCTTGCTAGAGGTTACTGCACATTTGTACTGCTCACCAATTTGTTGCTAGGGGTTACTGCACAGTATTGCTGCTCACTGATTGGTTGATAGAGGTTACTGCACATAATTACTGTTCACTGATTGGTTGCTAGAGGTTACTGCACATCATTACTGCTGACTCATTGGTTACTGCACATCCTTACGGCTCACTTATTGGTTGCTAGATGTTGCTGCACATCATTACTGCTAACGTATTGGTTGCTAGAGGATACTGCACATTATTACTGCTTACTGATTGGCTGTTATAGGTTACTGTGCATCATTAGCACTTATTTAATGGTTGATAGAGGTTACTGCACATCAGTACTGCTAACTGATTGGTTTCTAGAGGTTACTGCACATCATTATTGCTCACTGATTGGTTGCTAGAGGTTGCTGCACATTATTACCATTTACAGACTGGATGCTATAGGTCAGTGGTTCTCAACCCTGTCCTAAAGTACCCCCAACAGTCCATGTTTGCAGGTTTTCCTTTATCTTGCACATGTGCCTTAAATCAGAGTCAATGGCTTGGTATTTTGGACAGCTATTTTATCTAAGAGAAATTCCCAAAACATGGCCTGTGGTGGGTATTTGAGGACTGGGTTGAGAACCACTGCTATAGGTTACTGTGCATCATTACCACTTATTGGTTGTTAGATGTCACTGCACATCATTACTGCTAACTAACTGGTTGATAGAGGTTTCAGCACATCATTATGGCTCACTGATTGGTTGCTGAGCATCATCTCACTGCTTGCACACTATGGACTGGGAAGGTGAGGAGACCCACCAATAGACAGAAACTCCTAGGGATCCTAGAACTTCTGAGATGAGTGGCAATGCTGGGAGGATGGGATGAGTGGCAGTTCTGGGGGGGTGGGTGAGTGGCAGTGCTGGGGGGGATGGGATGAATGGCAGTGCTATCAAACTAGCAGAAACATAGCCAAGAAGGCACTGTTCATCAGTAAAAAATATTTAGGTATTTGCTTATCTAACTCAAACTTTTAAGCATAATATGGCTCCTGCCTAATTAGCTGAAATTTAAGCCATGGGTGGCCCTGTCGCCACCACCAAATTCAACAAAAGCCAGCTTCAAAATCAAAAGAGCCAGGTGGGAAATGATGGGCTGAACAGTGGTTGCATCCTATAAAATGTATCATCCAAACAAATGTAGTTACTGTTTGGGTATTCAGACAGCCACGGCTGCTACAGCTATCTAAATGCAATAGCCATCAGAGGAGATTTCCCCATCCACACAATTAATAGATTTCTCTCGTTCTGGGCTGAACAAGAGAAATGTTCATGTGTATGGCTAGCCCTAGTCTATATAATCTATTTAAAGTGCAGCAATCCAACAGTTATTGCACTGAATTCAGAGATAAATATGAATTGATATACAATTGGCATAAAATATTTAGAAAACTTCATTTCACTACTTACCTTTCTGCTGAGTACTGCAACACCTGTTGTAAATGCCCATCCTGGGTAATAAAATTAGTAATTAGGCATTACACTGTGGCAAAGTCTGAATCATGTAGAACAAAGCTGGAAATATTTGGCATGAACGTAATTTACACTTACCACCAATGTAATGGGGGAATTTGCACTGACCACCAATGTAATGGGGGATTTGCACTGACCACCAATGTAATGGGGGATTTGCACTGACCACCAATGTAATGAAGAATTTGCACTGACAACCAATGTAATAGGGGATTTTTTTACCAACAACCAATAAAGGGGGGTTTCTACACTGGCCACCAATGTAAGGGGGGATTTAAACTCACCACCAATTTAAGGGGGGCTTTTACATGGACCACCAATGTAAGGGAGGATTTGACAATGACCACAAACGTATGTTGGAATTTTTTTACTAACTAGTAGAGTTGAGCGAACCCGAATTGTAAAGTTCTGGTTCGTACAGGACTTTAGGGTGTCCGTGTCCCGAACCCAAACATTTGAGAAAAAGTCCGGGTTCAGGGTTTGGGTATTTTTTTGCACCTGTTGAATAGCTGCAGGGCAGCCAATCAACAAGCATTTCCCTTGTTTGCCCTTAGAAGCCATCACAACCATGCCTACTAATGGCATGGCTGTGATTGGCCAGTGCATCGTGTGACCCAGCCTCTATATAAGCTGGAGTCACATAGTGCTGCATGTCACATCATCTCATACTAGTGTAGGGAGAGGATGCTGCTGTTGGTGCGAGGGACAGATTAGCTTTAAAAAATTATCTCATACTACTGTAGGGAGAGGATGCTGCTGCTGGTGGTGTGAGGGACAGATTAGCTTTAGAATATCTGTTAAAAACAGTGATTTATTGGTGGGTGGGTGCTAGAGGAGATGTTTGTTTGCTAGAGTACATTTTGTTTGCTAAACAAAGTGCCTCATATAAAACCTAAGCAATTTTTCTGTTTGTTAGGTGGGCGTTTGCAGCCATTTTTGGAAGTGCAGTGCACTTGCAACTGCTTGTGTGTCAGGGACACTACTTTAATCGTGTTCTGTTAGTTCAGTTGGCAACATTTTGGCATATTTAAATACTGCTTTTACATTGCAGTTAGACAAATACATTTTTTTTGTGCAAAATATTACATTTACAGGCAGCGGGGCATTTCTTGCACAAAATTAAAAAGTGCGTCTACATTGCTGTTTTTAAAAAAAGAAATATTCAAAATACTACATTTGCGGCCAGCAGTGCATTTCTTGCAAAAAAATAAAAAGTGCGTCTACATTGCTGGTTTAGAAAAAAAAAAAGATTCTAAATACTACATTTGCGGCCAGCGGTGCATTTCTTGCACAAAAATAAAAAGTGTGTCTACATTGCTGGTTTAAAAAAAAAGAATAATAAATAATGCTGCATGAAAAAGAATATATGGATTGCTGTCAGTGATAACCCCAAATAATTAGAGTGGTACTGCCCCCATCCCATACAACATAAGTAAAAGCACAAGAACAACCCCCCTTGCGACTTTATATGAGGAGACCGACTCACTAAGAACAGGGTAATATGTATAAAATGTTGATATTTATTTGTACATTTTTTTTAAAAAAGAGCAAGAAACACAAGCACCCAAAAGGGTGGTAATTCACATCATGGAGAACACATAAAATAATAATGACATGTGACACTAACAAAAACAAATATGTAGAGAAATAGCCAAAAGGGCTTAAAAGAAAAGAACCACTGAATCTTCTTAGGTAGCAGACAAAGAGCCAACACGTTTCAAAGATGTTTGATCAGATATCTTCCTCAGGCGTAAGTGGTCTTGAAGTTAAAAACAGATCCTCATGTTATACAGGGTGTATGAAGGATCTTCACAAACAGTCAGGTTATAGATAATTTCAAAAGTAAGGGTATATGCCAAATCAGCAGAATAGTGATAGAGAGCGTCTGTAGCCAATGAAAACATAGGCATGGATAACACCCGTATTCCAGAGGGATGGGGCTGACTGGGCTTGCAGTGAAATGAAAAGATCAATCACAGATGGAACACACAGATGGAGAAGGTTGGATTGAAACAGCCATTTACCAGTGTGCTACCAAGCCTATAGTGTCAGCCTGAGAAAAAATACATAAGAACAACGCTCACACAATATATGTCCTATAGTAGGAGAGAGCATATGTCTTGAATCAACCATCGAACATGTGTAGTCCTATGTGCACCAAACGAAGTGAGCCCTTCAAATAATGCTACATAGTACATTTGCACCATGCTGTGCATTTCTTGCACAAAATTAAAAAGTGCATCAACATTGCTGGTTTAAAAAAAAAAAATAGTGCTACATAGTACATTTGCACCTTGCTGTGCATTTCTTGCACAAAATTAAAAAGTGCGTCTACATTGCCGGTTTAAAAAATAATATAAATTTGTGCTAAATAGTACATTTGCATCCAGAATGAGGAGAGCGTCAAATAAGGTACGTGGTCGTGGCCGTGGCACCTGAACCCCATGGCCATCTGTCTTTCACCTCAGCCCCTTGTAAATCAGCCAAGCAGTCTGAGCCCCAAGTCATGCAGCAGTCTCTTATGCTTTTTGATGACTCTGCTGGTGAGCTTTACGTGGGCCATCCACATAGCCCTGCCCCAGAAGTGGAAGACATTGAGTGCACCGATGCCCAACCACTTCTGTTTCAGGATGAGGACATGGAAACACCACCGCAGCACGTCTCTGATGATGATGATGAAACACAGGTGCCAACTGCTGAGGCTTTCTACAGTGTGCAGACTGACAAGGAGGGCAGTGGTGAAGAGTGGGTGGAAGATGATGTGAAGGATGATGAGGTCCTAGACCCCACATGGAATGAAGGTAATGCGAGTGACGTGTGCAGTTTGGAGGAAGTGGTGGTGGTTGGACAGAGGTACCAGCACAGCAAAAGAGGAAGCAGGTTGCAAAAGCGGAGCGACCGTCCCCTAGACAGTATGCCTACTACTACCCACTGCACCCAGGGACCTAGCACACCAAAGGCAGCTCAAAGGAGTTCCCTGGCGTGGCAGTTCTTCAGACAATGTGCGGATGACAAGACATGAGTAGTTTGCATGCTGTGCAATCAGACCCTGAAGCGAGGCATAAATGTTCTAAACCTGAGCACAACCTGCATGACAAGGCATCTACATGCAAAGCATGAGCTGCAGTGGAATAAGCACCTCAAAATCCAAGAAAGGTCTCGGCCTCCTCCTGCTTCCTCTTCTGCTGCTGCCTCGGCCTCTTCCTCCACCTCTACAGTGCCAGTGTCACCTGCTACCCAGCAAACAGACGATGTGATAGCAACGCCACCATGTCAGCCACCGTCCTCAAGCATTTCCACACTATGGTCCCATGGAAGCTTACAGCTGTCCATCTCCCAAACACTGGAGAGAAAGTACCCCACTACCCACTCGCAATTCCTGGCCCTGAATGCCAGCATTTCAAAATTCTGTTGAAATGCTGTTATTCTATCTGGTGGACACGGACAGTTTTAAAAACCTGATGACGGTGGCTGTCACACAGTATGTGGTTCCCAGCCGCCACTACTTTTCCAGAGGAGTCATCCCTTCCCTGCACAAACAAGTTGGGGACAAAATCAAGTGTGCACTGCGCAACACCATCTGTGGCAAGGTCCACATAACCACTGATACGTGGACCAGTAAGCACGGGCAGGGACACTATATCTCGCTAACTGCACACTGGGCAAATGTAGTGGCGGGTGGGCCTGAGGCAAATAGCATGTCCTTCCACCACCGGGGATTGCAGGGCATTTCTTTTTGCCTCCTGTTGCCTCCTCCTCCTACTCCGCTTCCTCCTCCTCTACCACCTCCTCATCCGGTCAGTGTAGCACCTTCACCACCAGCTTCAGCACATCCAGGGGAAAACTACAGCAGGCTGTTTTAAAACTGATATGTTTGGGGGATAAACCCCACACTGCGCAGGAGCTGTGGACAGGCATTGAATAACAGACCGATGAGTGGTTGTTGCCACTGAGCCTCAAGCCCGGCCTGGTGGTGTGCGATAATGGGTGAAATCTTGTAGCAGCTCTGGGCCTAGCCGGTTTGATGCACATCCCTTGCCTAGCGCATGTGCTGAATTTGGTGGTGCAGAAATTTAAAAAAAACTACCCGGATATGTCAGAGCTGCTGCAGAAAGTGCGGGCCGTCTGTGCGCGCTTTCGGCGTTCTCACCCTGCTGCTGCTCGCCTGTCTGCGCTGCAGCTGAACTTTGGCCTTCCCGCTCACTGCCTCCTATGCAACGTGCCCACAAGGTGGAACTCTACCTTGCACATGCTGGAGAGACTGTGCGAGCAGCAGCAGGCAATAGTGGAGTTTCAGCTGCAGCATGCACGGGTCAGTTGCTCTGTGGAACAGCACCACTTCACCACCAACGAGTGAGCCTCCATGCGAGACCTGTGTACCATATTGCAGTGTTTCGAGTACTCCACCAACATGGCCAGTGCCGATGACG
This sequence comes from Glandirana rugosa, assembly GCA_018402905.1. NCBI lineage: Eukaryota > Metazoa > Chordata > Amphibia > Anura > Ranidae > Glandirana > Glandirana rugosa. Next base: position 45,981 of record BLSH010094788.1, read on the forward strand.
CTGTTCTCAGCGTTACTATCCCACTTCTATGTCTCCTTGACAAAACACTTCAGGCGATGATGGAAGAGGATGTGGCACAGGAGGAAGAGGAGGAGGAAGAGGGGTCATTTCCATGGTTATCAGGCCAGTCATTTAAAGTGGCTCAGAGGGTGGGTTCCTGTACCAGCATAGGCCAGGTAAAACATTTTCAAGCCAGGGCACAGTTCTGGAGGATGAGGAGGACGAAGATGAGGAGGAGGAACTGTGTTCACAGCAGGTTGGCACCCAACGCAGCTCGTGTGCTTCACTGGCGCGTGGCTGGGGGGATACGGAGAACACTGATGATACACCTCCTACAGAGGACAGCTTCTCTTTGCCTCTGGGCAGCCTGGCACACATGAGCGACTACATGCTGCAGTGCCTGCGCAATGACAGCCGATTTGCCCACATTGTAACTTGTGCTGATTACTGGGTGGCCACCTTGCTTTTTTTTTTTTTCCCACTTCAGTCTTTCGCCAGTTCACTTGTATTCATGCTGGTTTGTCATTCCAGTTCTGGCTACTTCACATCATTGTGGAATAGTGTTTATTATAGCAAAAAATAAAGGGAAAATATTTTCTTTATCCATTAATCCCGACTCTTTCTACCCTCTACCTTCCTCCCTTCCCTTTATTTATTTCCTTTTATTATCCAATCTTAGCGTGGGGGGAGGAGGTATGTCTGCGGGATTTTCAACCACATTACTCATTCAACCTTCAACTTTCATCCTATTTTCCACTGGGTACTCCTTTATTGCTTATTGTTACTGTCCCCTTTTACTTTTGTTACTGCCGGCCTCCTATTCTTCTACCCCCTCTTATTCCCTTTGTCCATGGTTCCCATCTATCATTATGCTGTTCACTATTTCCTCTTTTTTTATATATATATTCTTCATTCATTATTGTTCTGTCGACTTCTTTGACCAATTCTTCTATCCGTGGGGGATTTTCTGCCACCCAATTTTTTGCAATTAATTTTCGTGCATTGTATAAACACCTAACTATTGGTATTTGTTTTTTAAATGGCATCTTATTTTTTGCAATATAGCCCATTACATACAGCTTTGGAGTTTTATCTAACTCGATCTCAAAAACTTTGTTAATTGTTTCCATTATTTCTGTCCAATATCTGTGTAATTTAGGGCATCTCCATAGCATGTGTATAAGGTTGCTATTTTCCTCGCCACATCTAGGACATTTTGAGTCTAGTCTATTCCCAAACTGAAATAACCTCAATGGTGTGTAGTAGGCCCTATGAATCAACATTAAATGTGAGACTCTCTGGGACGGGGACATGGATACCACTGGGCACAATTCTAATATTCTCTCAAATTGTTCTTCTGTAATTCCACCAACGTCCCTGTCCCATTTTCCGCTACATGTTAATTCCTTAGTACTATTTCTTACTTCCTTGCTCAGTTCCCCATAGATTTCTGAGATCATTCCTTTTGCCTGATTTTTATTTATTAACTTTGTCAGTTTGTTTAGTTCACACCACTCTACCATCTCATTATTAAACTGCCTCTCCAATGCATGTTTTAATTGCAAATATGTATAAAAGGACTTTTTTGTTATCCCATACTCTTCTTGTATTTTTGGGAATGTTTTAATGTGTCCCTCTTTATACAGCTGATTAGGCCGTGATACTCCTTGTTTTTCCCATTCCTTGTTCCATTCTACTTTTAATGTTTCTTGTATGTTGTTATTATCCCATATTGGGGAGTATATTGTGAGCCCTCGGTATCCTAGTGCTTTCTTTAACTCTTCCCATACCTTAATAGTCAGCTTACGAGTGGGGATCTCCTGTGGAAGTTGCCCTGCCTCCAACATTTCTATATCGGTCTTATGTTTTGTTTCATTCTTAATTAATTTCATATTCATATCCCCTCCTTCTGCCAGGTTGCAGTCTCTCAAATGGATCGCTTGTGTCGCCAAGAAATAGCTCCATGGGTGCGGTACAGCAAGTCCTCCCCTATCCCTGGGGCGCTGCAACACCTGCAGTCCAATCCTGGCCTGTCTCCCCTTCCATATTAATTATCTGAATACTGTTTCCACTTTTCAAAACCATCCCTTCGCTATCCATACTGGTGTGTTCTGTAAAATATAGTTCAGTTGGGGGAGCCAGATCATTTTTATTAGGTTGCATCGACCTGCCACGGATAGTGGAAGTCGTCTCCACAATCGGCTCTTTTCTTTAAATTTTTTTATTAACTCCTCCAGGTTTTCTTTTATAAAGCATTTGGGGTTTTTAGTAATATTTATTCCTAGATATTTGATTTTATCTGTCTGTTGTAAATTTAACAACCGATTTGTTTCTGTGGGCCTACCTTTATCAATTGGCATTATATATGATTTTCCCCAGTTTATTTGCAGTCCAGAGATTTTCCCGTATCTCTCGGTCAAGTTCAAGACCGCTTCTAGGGTGGTCTGCGTATCGTTTAGGAACAGTAGTAGGTCGTCAGCGTGGCCACCTTGCTGGATCCTCGTTACAAGGACAACGTGCCGTCCTTAATTCCCTCACTGGAGCGTTATCAGAAGATGCACGACTACAAGCACACGCTGGTAGACGTGCTGCTGAGGGCATTCCTAAATGACACCGGGGGCTCAGTGGAAGCACAAGGCGAAGGCAGAGGAGGAGGAAGAGGTCGCCAACACAGCTGTGGCTCCGCCAGAACCTCAGAAGTCAGGGTTAGCATGGCCGAAATGTGGAAAAGCTTTGTCATCAGCACGCCACAACAAACAGCACCACCAGCTGATAAGCAACGTCTTAGCAGGAGGCAGCATTTCAGCAACATGGTGGAACAGTATAAATAATGATACCGTAGGAATGGCGCTGTCTAAAAATTAAAACATAGAGAGTGTATCTATCTGCGTGGGGAACTCCCCCTAGGATACTGAGTAGGTAAGAAGAATTATTTAATAACAATCAGTAAATATCCGTAAAAAGTCCGTAATAATAAATCCGTAAATGTCCGTAAAAATGAATCAATCTAAAATCATCTAAAAACTTTTTTGCAATCGGTTTGACTAAAAAGGATGATAAGGTGGTGGTTTAAAAGATGTTATAAAACAGAAAGGAGATTTATACACTCATATATGAAACATGCCCGTAAATGTCAGTAAAAGTTCGTAAAAAAAAACAAAAAGGGAAATAAATAGATAAACACATATGTCTTTGGAACTACTAGCTAACATTATTAAAAGAAGACAATTTAAATTAAGAAAAGTTGAATCACAGGTGAACGAATTAAGAGGATTAATCATGCCCTTTATTAATCACAACGACTACAAACCAAAGGAGAAAGAACTACAGGAGATGATAGCCAAATATGACCTAAACATACAGAAGAAAAAGCAGAAAAAGTACAAAAGAGACGTATTGGATTACACCAGCAAGAAGGTCTACAAATGGCAAGCAGATATACCTACTACCCCAGAGGAGGGCTCAGATACCTCTACTGATGAGGACTCTATGGAAGATTTGGTCGACAGGGGTTACCAGGAACCCCCACGGACACCCTTTCTATCAACCCCACGTACACCCAGATCTAATATAAGAAGAGAACGGAGGGACAGTCAACCACAGGACTGGAGATATGAAAATGGAAGAAACAGAAGGGATGAATATAGAACCCCTAGGTTCAACATTCCAACACAGAACCGATTTTCACCATTACGATACCAAGAGCCATATCCCTACCCCAGGGATTATGGGAGAAGACCGAGGGAAGATTATTATGAACACCCTTTTCAAGGGCGAACAAATATGTGTTTATCTATTTATTTCCCTTTTTGGTTTTTTACGAACTTTTACTGACATTTACGGGCATGTTTCATATATGAGTGTATAAATCTCCTTTCTGTTTTATAACATCTTTTAAACCACCACCGTATCATCCTTTTTAGTCAAACCGATTGCAAAAAAGTTTTTAGATGATTTTAGATTGTTTCATTTTTACGGACATTTACGGATTTATTATTACGGACTTTTTACGGATATTTACTGATTGTTATTAAATAATTCTTCTTACCTACTCAGTATCCTAGGGGGAGTTCCCCACGCAGATAGATACACTCTCTATGTTTTAATTTTTAGACAGCGCCATTCCTACGGTATCATTATTTATTCATTGTTTCCTACTTGGAAATGTATAGGAAGGCAGCAGTCCTATTATAACCCACAGTCGTCCTAAGCGCAGGAATCTCCCCTATTTTCTGATATGGTGGAACAGTATGTGTGCACACGCCTACACGTACTGACAGATGGGTCTGCCCCATTCCACTTCTGGGTCTCCAAATTGGGCACATGGCCTGAGCTTGCCCTTTATGCCTTGGAGGTCCTGGCCTGCCCTGCAGCCAGTGTATTGTCTGAAAGCCAACAACTAGTTATTTCCTGCGCTCTAGGAGAGGGTCTTCTCTGCAATGGTGAGGGAGGGGATGTCTGATACTGTCAAAGCCAGATAACTTGCCGCCGTGCTGCCTCCTGATGGACTGGGGTGGTCCCGAAAACTAAAGAAACAAAAGGCACACAAGGGCGCACTGGCCTAGCGCATTATCCTTGACAAATGTATTTAATAAAAAGTCATAAAAACATACTCACAAACAAAAATCGCACACAAGCATTTCCAGTATTGGAGTGGGTCAAGTCCAATCCTCCATCTCCTACTGGTGTCCTAGATGGGCTGGCTTTCAAGGCCGTGGCCTCTTCCTCAGAGCCTCCTGAGGCCTCGAAAGCCAGCCCATCTAGGACACCAGTAGGAGACGGAGGATTGGTCTTGACCCACTCCAATACTGGAAATGCTTGTGCACGATTTTTGTTTGTGAGTATGTTTTTATGACTTTTTATTAAATACATTTGTGAAGGATAATGCGCTAGGCCAGTGCACCCTAGTGTGCCTTTTGTTTCTTCTATTGTCTGAAAGCGTGTTTAGTATGGCAGGGGGCGTTATCACAGGCAAGCGCAGCCGTCTATTCACACCTAAAGTGGACAAGCTAACATTTATTAACATGAACCAGGCATGGATCCCACGAGAATTGTATGTACCTTGTGCAGAATAGACATATATACTGGCCTCACACAGCCATTGGTATACTTAAGTGAACATATTCTTTTTTTTTTTTTTATAGAACATAAGTCTTTATTGGAATTTGCAACAGGAGAAACATGAAAAAAAACCATGGTACATTTTATATGGAAAAAGTGAACCCGTGCTAGAACATCTCTGGGTTTGTCTGCAGATAGTGATTTTTTTTTTTTTAATATGTCTCAATATTTTGGGGGCTACCCCAATTAGAAAAAGCAAACAAACAAACAAAAAACAGTGTTGGCTACTTCCTCCTCCTCCTCCGCCACTTTCACCTACACCGCCACGGTCACCGCCTCCTCAACCTCCTACTCCACATCCACCTACTCCTCCATTTTTTATTTTTTTTATGTGATTTTAAGTTCTTTCCCTATTCACATTTGTTTGCAGGGTACTTGACCTACTCTTACCCCCATTTTGCTTCCTTTTGCAGCCCTCTAGCCCTTTCCAGGACTTTTTTAGAGCCATTTTAGTGCCCAAAAGTTCGGATCACCATTGACATCAATGGGGTTTGGGGTCAAGTTTTGGTTAAGTTTGGGGCCGAACGCAAACTTTTTCACGAAGTTCGGCCGAACCCGCCGAACCCGAACATCCAGGTGTCCGCTCAACTCTACTAACTAGCAATATAAAGAGGACTTTCTACATAGGCCATCAATGTAAAGGGGATTTACACTGACCACTAATGTAATAGGGACATTCACAGTGACCACCGCTATAAGGAGGGATTTACACTGACCACCAATGTAAGGGGGACATTTACACTGACCACTAATGTGAAATAAAGGATTCTACATCAAGCCCCAATGTAATGAGAAGATTTACACTGAACACCAATGTAACTGAGACATTTAGCCTACGTTCACATTTGTGTGTCAGGAACACATGCAGAATCGCTTTCCTGACACCACAGAAACACCCTTTAGCAGATACACAGCAGTGTCATTTATATTGACACCCTCACACATCTGCTGAAAAGGCTCAGGGTTTTTTCTTATTCAAATTTTTTATTGGAAAAAAAACGGTTTAACAATAAAGACCAGCATATCAAGTAACAATGCAGTCAAGTAGTAAAGTACATCAACTTATAGACCAGATAGAAGTCTCTCCCAGTAGAAGGGGGAGGAAGGCAGGTCAGGGAGTATAACATGGAGCAAGGTCAACATTAGGTGTTAATAAAACTTATGGCTTGACAACAGTATCTTTGCACATATTCTGAACCGAGGGAGGACCGGTTGGTCTCGAGGTTGACTGCATAACTTTAGTAAAAAATGGAAAAGAAAAAAAGGAAAGAAGGAGACAAAGGGGGGGGGGGGGGGGTAGTAGAGTAGTGAGCATAATAGGAAGGGGGGGGTGTTGGATAGAGATCACGTGGCAACCTGCAACATGTATGGAGAACAAAAGGGCTCAGGGTTTTTTTTTTCACATTTCTAGCAAATAAAGTAGCCCATTGAATTGAATGGGCTGATTCACGGGTGACATACATCTTTATCCACCCTGTCAGTATACCTTTACATCCTAAATCTCCCTGATAACTTCCAAACCTCCCCTATCCTCTCCACTCTAACCCC
>BLSH010094788.1:109216-120717 GCA_018402905.1 Glandirana rugosa
CCCGGGTCATATAAATCAGCAGCTCCTTCAGGGGGGGGGGTGGGCTTCTGACCCAGGAGAAGATGAGAACCTGGGCAGGAGGAAAAAGTAATAAAAAAAGAAAAAATAGATTGCCCGGAGTGAGGACAAAAAAGAACATGGTCTGAGGGGAGAGGGTGGCCTTTATAGGCAAATGAAAGGTTGTCCTAAGGAGGGCAGAGCTGACCCATGGTAGGCTGACATGAGGAGGTTCCAGGAAGTTACACATATTATATATATATATATAGATATATATATATATTTATTATCTCACAAAACTGAGTACGCTCCTCACATTTTTGTAAATTTGCTGCCCCTCAAAATAACTCTATCAGACCCCTCAAAATGAATGTCTAAACCACTGGCAACAACAGTGAGTACACCCCTAAGTGAAAATATTCAATTTGGGCCCAATTAGCCATTTTCCCTCCCTGATGTTGTGTGACTCGTAAGTGTTACAAGGACTCAGGTGTGAATGAGGAGCAGTTGTGTTAAATTTGGTGTCATCACTCTCACTCTCTCATACTGGTCACTGGAAGTTCAACATGGCACCTCATGGCAAATAACTCTCTGAGGATCTGAAAAAAAGAATTGTCGCTCTACATAAAGATGGCCTAGGCTATAAGAAGATTGCCAAGATCCTGAAACTGAGTTGCAGCATGGTGGTCAGGGCCATACAGTGCTTTTACAGGACAGGTTCCACTCAGAACAGGCCTCACCATGGTCGATTAAAGAATTTGGGTGCACATGCTCAGCATCATATCCATAGGTTGCCTTTGGTAAATAGATGTATGAGTACTGACGGTATTGCTGCAAAGGTTGAAGGGGTGGGGGATCAGCCTGCCAGTGCTCAGACCATATGCCGCACACTGCATTAAATTGGTCTGCATGGCTATCATCCCAAAGGGAAGTCTCTTCTAAAGATGATGCACAAGAAAGTCCCTTAAACAGTTGGCTGAAGACAAGAAGACTAAGGACATGGATTACTGTAACCAAGTCCTGTGGTCTGATGAGACCAAGATAAACTTATTTGGTTCAGATAGTGTCAAGGGTGTGTGGCGGCAACCAGGTGAGGAGTGCCTAGAGTCAAGCATGGTGGTGGGGGTGTCATGGTCGGGGGCTGCATGAGTGCTGCCAGCACAGGGGAGCTACAGTTCATCGAGGGAACCATGAATGCCAACATGTACTGTGACATACTGAAGCAGAGCATGATCCCCTCCCTTTGGAGACTGGATGCAGGGCAGTATTCCAACATGATAACAAACCCAAACACACCTCCAAGATGACCACTACCTTGCTAAAGAAGCTGTCCAAGCATATCTCCAGACCTAAACCCTATTGAGCATCTGTGGGGAATCCTCAAATGGAAGGTGGAGGAGCGCAAGCTCTCTAACATCCACCTGCTCCGTGATGGCATCATGAAGGAGTGGAAGAGGACTTCAGTGGCAACCTGTGAAGCTCTGGTGAACTACATGCCCACGATGTGGCCACCCTTATTTTCCAGCACTGCCTTAACCAGGCAGTGCTGGAAAATAATGGTGGCCACATAAAATATTGACACTTTGGGCCCAGTTTGGGCATTTTCATGTAGGGGTGTACTCATTTTTGTTGCCAGTTTTTTAGACATTAATGGCTGTATGTTGAGTTATTTTGAGGGGACCGCAAATTTACACTGTTTTACAAGCTGTACACTCACTACTTTACATTGTAGCAAAGTGTCATTTCTTCAGTGTTGTCACATGAAAAGATATAATAAATATTTACAAAAATGAGAGGGGTATACTCACTTTTGTGAGATACTGTATATACTGTAAGATTGGGGTTATCAGACTCAAGCGGTAGGTGCGTTTTCAATGAGTGCATCAGTTCAAAACTGTATTTTTAAGGGCATGGTAGCCCACTTTTATTTAAAAATACAGAAAAACTCACAAAAGACATCAGGACTTCTGGTTCCAGCGCCAGCCTGCAATTTATCTGGCAATTAAATAACAGGGGCGTCTCCATAGATACCGGGACACCCCCCATCACACCCCAAACACAGGAGACATGGATCGGTTCGTCTCCCGGCCGCGATCCCACTCTAGTTCCCTTTTGCGGCATACTTGACCCTCTCAGGTGGCCCCCTATACTAAGATGGCCGCCATGCTGCACGTCTCCTTCAGAGCTCCAGCCACCCACCCCACAGCAGGAAGCGGAGGACATGGGAGACCTCAGAGACTCCATGGAGGCAAGTGCTTTGGGGAGGCAAGATGATCTGGGGGGTGATCATGGAAAGATAGCCCAGGCAGTAGCCACCCTCCTCTCCCCCACTATAACAGCTGCAGTAGAACTGGCTGTAGCAGCGAGTATAACACAGCTTAGGAAGGACCTCAGAGAGCACTTTCAAAGGCTTACAGAAGCCGAGCAACACATATCCTCTCTAGAGGTCCATCAGTATCACTCCAATACAGCTATGGAGCAATACTCCCGTGCACAACAAACCCTCCACAATCGTATAGAAGATTTGGAAAATCGATCGAAGAGGAGCAATTTAAGAATCATTGGCATCCCGGAATCTATCAAACTAGGGTCCCTGCCAGACACCTGCTCTACCCTCATACCGCAGTCATTAGGTAAACACAACTCCTGTGTGACAGAGAGAGTTCATTGAGTAGGTGCCCCATCAAACAGTCGCAAGGGTCCCAGATAGGGTTGAGCGGACACCTGGATGTTCGAGTTCGTTGGGTGTGGCCGAACCTCGTGAAAACGTTCGGGTTCAGCACCGAACTCGATCCAAACTTGACCCCAGACACCGAACCCCATTGAAGTCAATGGTGACCGGAACTTTTGGGCACAAAAATGGCTGTAAAAAAGTAATGGAAAGGGCTAGAAGGCTGCAAAAGGAAGCAACATGGGGGTAAGAGTAGGACAAGTGCCCTGCAAACAAATGTGGATAGGGAAATAACTTAAAATGACATAAAAAAAATAAAAAATTGGAGGAGGAGAGAAGGTTGAGGAGGCGGTGACCGTGGCGGTGTAGGTGGAAGTGGTGGTGGAGGAAGTAGCCAACACTGTTTTTTGTTTGTTTGGTTTCCTTTTTAGAATTGGGGTAGCCCCCCAAAATATTGAGAGATATTAAAAAAAAAAAAAAGGATATCAATGGTTGTGTGAGGTCGGTCTAAATGTCTATTCTGCACAAGGTACAGACATGTCTTGTGGGATCCATGCCTGGTTCATTTTAATAAAGGTTAACTTGTCCACGTTGGCTGTGGACAGGTGGCTGCGCTTGTCTGTGATAACGCCCCCTGCCGTGCTAAACACACGTTCAGACAATACACTGGCTGCAGGGCAGGCCAGCACCTCCAAGGCATAAAGGGCAAGCTCAGGCCATGTGCCCAATTTGGAGACCCAGAAGTTGAATGGGGCAGACCCATCAGTCAGTACGTGTAGGCGTGTGCACACATACTGTTCCACCATGTTGCTGAAATGCTGCCTCCTGCTAAGACGTTGCCTATCAGCTGGTGGTGCTGTTTGTGGTGGCGTGCTGCTGACAAAGCTTTTCCACATTTCGGCCATGCTAACGCTGCCTTCTAAGGTGCTGGCGGTGCCACAGCTGCGTTGGCGACCTCTTCCTCCTCCTCCTCTGCCTTTGCCTTGTGCTTCCACTGAGCCCCCGGTGTCATTTGGGAATGCCCTCAGCAGCGCGTCTACCAGAGTGCGCTTGTAGTCGTGCATCTTCCGATCACGCTCCAGTGAGGGAATTAAGGACAGCACATTGTCCTTGTAATGGGAATCCGGCAGGGTGGCCACCCAATAATCAGCACAAGTTAAAATGTGGGCAACTCGGCTGTCGTTGAGCAGGTACTGCAGCATGTAGTCACTCATGTGTGCCAGGCTGCCCAGAGGAAAAGACAAGCTGTCCTCTGTGGGAGGTGTATCATCTGTGTCCTCCGTATCACCCCAGCCACGCTCCAGTGATGCCCACAAGCTGCGTTGGGTGCCACCCTGCTGTGAACACAGTTCCTCCTCCTCCTCATCATCCTTGTCCTCCTCATCCTCCAGAACTGTCCCCTGGCTTGAAAATTTTTGACCTGGCCTATGCTGGTGCAGGAACCCACACTCCGAGCCACTTGTGAATGACTGGCCTGATTACCGTGGAAAGGACCCCTCTTCCTCTTCCTCCTGTGCCACATCCTCTCCCATCATCGCCCAAAGTGTTTTTTCAAGGAGACATAGAAGTGGGATAGTAACACTGAGAACAGCGTCATCGGCACTGGCCATGTTGGTGGGGTACTCAAAACAACGCAATATCAAGAAATGGATCAACTCCAGGGATAAATCAATAATTCCCCCGCTATACAAGTCTCTGGTGAGGCCGCACCTGGAGTATGCAGTCCAGTTCTGGGCACCAGTCCTCAGGAAGGATGTCCTGGTATTGGAAAAGGTACAGAGAAGGGCCACAAAGCTGATTAAGGGATTGGAGAACCTAAGTTATGAGGAAAGATTACAAGCACTGAACTTATTCACTCTGGAGAAGAGACGCTTGAGAGGGGATATGATTTCAATGTACAAATACTGTACCGGTGACCCCACAGTAGGTACAAAACTATTTCTGGTTAAGGGAGCACACAAAGACACACGGCCATTCATTAAAAATGGAAGAAACGCGGTTTAGACTTAAAAAGTGTAAAGGGTTCTTTACGGTGAGAGCAGTGAGGATGTGGAATTCTCTTCCACAAGCAGTAGTCTCTGCTGGGAGTCTAGAAAATTTAAAAAACTATTAGATGCGCACCTAAGGGACCACAACATTGCGGGTATACATTTTAATACAGATATTAAAAACACACACATAGGTTGGACTTGATGGACGTGTCTTTTTTCAGCCTCGTTTACTATGTAACTATGTAACTAAGGATACAATCCACCACGCCTAGGCTCTACCCCCCTCAAAGTCTGCACAAGAAACAGAGCTCCAGGCCCTGACTATGGCATGCAAATTGACAGAGGGAAAAAGAGTCAACATCTACACGGATTCAAGATATGCTCTCAGCGTTGCCTGCGACTACAGGGTCCTCTGAAAAACTAGAGGGTTTCTAACGGCGGTGGGTACACCCGTGAAGCACAGTGCAGCAATCAAGGACCTGATGGATGCTCTACTTCTCCCCGCCCAAGTGGCTATACTTAAGGTAAAAGCACAGGGTAGGCTGAATTCCCAAGGTGCCCGAGGCAATCATCTAGCAGACACTGCCGCAAAGCAAGCCGCATACGAAGTACGAGAAGTCGTCAGCAGAGTGGACATGCCTATTCGGGATGGAACAGCACTAACACAAGACACTGTAACTGTACAAGTCACCATGGTCTTACAGAATCCACCTGTAGATTGGACACACCTTAAGGAACAGCAGGAAACAGCAAGCAAAGAGGAAAAGGAGACGTGGACGAAGAAAGGAGCCACATTGAAGGATGGACTCATGGAAGTGAACAAGAGACTATGTTTACCACAATCGATGTTCCCAGCAGTGGTGCAGTGGGCTCATGGTGCCTCCCACCTGTCAAAAACCCTGATGAACTCCCTAATCAACAAATATTACCTAGCCCTAGGAATCACCCCACTCACTAACAACTTTTGCAAATCTTGTGCCATCTGTGCTAAATGCAATCCAGGAAGGATGGAGAGAGTACCCATAAAACATCTGGCAAAGGCCCAGTATCCCTTTCAGAGAATACAGATAGACCACATCCAGATGCCAAAGAGTGGACTATATGAGTACGCTTTGGTGATTGTTGACATGTTTTCTTCCTGGCCAGAGGCTTTCCCTGTCACCAATATGACAGCAAAGACCACAGCCAAGAAGCTTCTGACAGAAATAGTGTGCAGATATGGTGTCAATGAGGTTATAGAGAGTGATCAAGGGCTGGCTTTTACTGTCTCAGTAACCAAAGAGATATGGACAGCTTTAGGGGTCACACTAGCCTTCCAAACCCCATACCATCCTCAGAGCAGTAGAAAGGTAGAGAGATTGAATTGCACAATAACGTCTAGAATGCTAAAAATGTCCCAGGAAACAGGGATGAGTTGGCCAGACAGTTTACCCATTGCTTTGTTTAGTGTCAGGTACACTCCCAAAGGAAACCATGGTCTATTACCCTATAAGATACTGTTTGGCTAGACTAGGGTGTTACTTTCCGCAACAGTTACAACTTCAATCTGATGTTCTGACTGATTATGTGACTGCCTTGTCTCGTGAATTAACCCGTATCCATGTGAAAGTGTTTTCTTCCATTCCAGATCCTGAACTAGATACAGAGACACACAAGCTGGTTCCCAGTGACTGGGTCTTGATGAAGAAGTTTGTGCGGAAACATTCCCTTGAACCAAGATATGATGGTCCCTTCCAAGTCCTCCTGATAATCACCAAATCAGTAAAGGTGGCCAGGAAGAATACCTGGATACACGCCTCTCACTGTAAAAAGGGAAGAAAACCATGATATATATCCTTTTCCTGCTGGAGCTGGTAAGGGCCCAACAAGTGGCCATCACTAAGACAGATGGCGTTACTCAGTTTTGGTACAATTCATCCAACACACATGTGGCCACTTTTACCTTTGATTACTGCACTATAGTCTCTTGCCCTCCAATTGATTGGCAGTGTAATATGTACCTTCCCAACTCCAGGTCTACATACATATGTGTTACAGATGATTATTGGGGTGACAATTGTGATTACTGGGGATCTGTAGGGTGGAACAGAGGAGAAAACTGGTGGTACAGACCGCAGAGTGCCCTGGACAGGAAAGATAACAATGGAGAGTCCCTACTTAGCAGAATGGCCCTATTGAGAACAGGAACATGCCTAAATAGTGGGAAAACAGGACATAGCATGAAATTCACTCTAACCATAAAAAACCCCAGCCCCACAGATTCTTGCACATACATTCTGGGAACATGGATGGCAGGGGGAACGAGAGGAGAAATGGGGAAATGCCAACTCAAAGACATGTACAAGTCACCAGACTGGCAATCCTCCCAGCTAGTAGTAGCCAACCCTCTGAAATCCCATAGTCATGCCCTAAATTATATGGTGGCAATAGCAGACCCCACCTTTGAAGAGACAATGGCGTCCGAAACTGGGTTCTCTGACGTTAACCTGGGGCTTGAATGGATGAGATTCAGTGCTAACCAGCATAACAAGAGTAACTGTTATGTCTGTAATAGCGCTAGGCCGCATTTAGGGACAGTCCCTCTCCAAATCTCATCAGATAGTGAGGAATGCTTCCTCAGCCTATTCACCAACACATCCACCAACCACTCTGCATGTGAAGTGTGGAAAAGGGAGTATCCCATTGATACCAACACCCCTAAGCCTAGAGAAGTCTTCACAATATATCCCGGGAACTACACTTGCTATGCCCATCACGTAGGGAGGGGTAGGAACCTGGGCAATTTTTCCAAGGGTTACTGTGCCTCTTATAGCCACATTTCAGCTGATCTGGTACAGAATCAAAGCCAGTACTTAGGGGATGTGTATTGGGTGTGCTGGGACATGCGTATCAGGACCAGTTTAGAGGGGCAGTGGAGAGGAGAGTGTGCCCTTGCAAAGGCCATCATGCCTCTCCATATCCTAATGGAAGACACCCCTGACACACACACTGACCCAGCAACCGTTCACAGGAGGAAGCGGACGGCTTCCTCCAGAAGCTTTGACCCTCATGTGTATATAGAAGCCATTGGAGTCCCAAGGGGGGTCCCTGACGAATTCAAGGCCCAAGACCAGGTAAAAGCTGCTTTTGAGACCCTAATCCCTATAATAACCGTTAATAAAAATGTAGACTGGATCAATTACATATATTATAACCAGCAAAGGTTTGTGAATTACACCAGGGATGCTCTCCAGGGAATAGCTGACCAGTTAGCACCTACTTCGTATATGACATTCCAAAACTGCATGGCCTTAGACATGTTACTAGCTGAAAAGGGAGGTGTTTGTGAAATGATAGCGACAACGGGAACCTGTTGCACCTACATCCCTGATAATACTGGCCCAAATGGTAAGGTTACATTAGCCATAAAGAAATTGAAAGACCTGTCGGATGAGCTGAAGAAAAATTCAGGTATTACAGATCCATGGGACCAATACTTTAGCTGGATGAGTGGATGGCAGAAAGTCCTGGTACAGATAGGAGTGACTGTGCTGATCAGCCTAATTCTCCTTGCTTGAGGAAGTTTATGGAAAAGGCAGTAGACCAAGCCACCCCCACATTAGTGAACCAGGATGTGGGATGCTAAGAAGACTATGAAAAACCATATACTCCATTGCAGATGCTTCCCATTCCGCATGATGACCTATAGGACCATAGGGAGAGCATCTGACTTCCCATGTGTGAAGACTGTGGCAAGGGGGGTGATCGATTAGCAATCACCCGTCTAACGTGCAGCATAAAAGAGTTCCAAGGCACATGAGGACAGATGAGCTGGGATTAGTAGGGACAGATTGAAATAGACATTTCAAGGGGGGATGAATCTGTAATGGCTGTAATTGATGGTTGTGATGAAATGCCTATTTTATCGTTTGATGTATACTATATGCCTTATATACATATATGTTAATGCTACCATTTATAACCTCACCTTACTCAAAATGGCTGTTAGATCACCCCTCCCTTTGACTAATCAACTAATCAACATAAAACTTAAGATGGCACCTCCAGGGAAGGCTACACCCAAGACTTCGATTGTTAACAACTTTGAAGGAAATGACACTTTAATAGATACATCCAATCATGAGCTTATACTATACTTTGACATATCTATGTCACGTCTATGTCACGTTCCTGAAACGCTATATAAACTCAGCAAAGCGGAACAATAAAGCAGAAGTATCTTAACTCTGAACTTTGGTGTCAGTGTATGATATCTTTCTCTCAGTGTGCGCACACATTGTACCGAATTTGGCCAGGGGGGCAGATATAAGTACGGGCAGTTTCGGTCCGAACCAAAACACCTCTAAGACCAAGAACTGAGTGATCAAATGCCACTGATCACTCAGCTCTTGGTCCTCAGCCTGCAGAGACCTGGTGACTGTCAGTCACCAGCTCTTTGCTCTGCCCCTCCAGCACTCATTGGAGCATTGAGCTGTGGAGGGAGCAAGAGCGGCTTACTGAGAGGCTGATCCAGCTATCGGTTCAGGCTTCTGAGTGGATCCTAACCATATGGTCAGGATATTTTCAGAACCTGGACCCACTCTGTGACATCAGCCTACTGCTGCAGAAGATACCAGCCCACCTGGCTGCTTGCTTCCCCAGTCCTCCTGAATGGCACACTTCCCCAATCCTTCCTGACTGGCACACTTCTATGGAGATTCCCTAGGGCAAGGATAAAGTCTTAAGCACATGGCTGTCTTCAGACAGCACTGCATCAACTGATAGTCTCTCCCCTTGAGTTGTCCCTGCACTCTGCTGATATCACTCACTATCAATGTATGCTCTTTCCCCCTGCCTCTTACGACATGAATTTCTCCAGTTGCCCCTATGGTAGGATCCTTCCAAGCCAGCTTTCCTGAGCTCCAACCTGAGGTAAAACCCCTCCCTAGCAGGGGTCCCTCAGGGACCACCGACAGCCTCTCCTCAGCACTGCTTTTTCTTCTTCCATCCAACTCCCCTGCTGTATGGCCCATGTCTACAGTATATATGCAAATTTCTCAGTCCCCTGCAAGCCCACTTCTGGCGATTGGTTGAGGTCCCATAAATATTCATGGCAGCTCCTCCTCACCTCTGTCCTCTAGTTCTAGAAAATTCTCCAATATTCCAGATACCAGGGGGAGGCACCAGTGAGCTGCCAGGATGCGTCATCCAACTTTGGCCTCTAGCAACCCTGAACCAGAGTCAGTAAGTCAGATTTTAATCCTAGAGCCAGCCAAATACTTTTACCTACAGTACTCTTCTAGTAGGACACATTAGAGGGTGTTACACCTGTTACCGTTGAACACTCACTATCTAATATGTGTTTTTGTTAAAGAGCATCAAAGTTGCATGAAACCGGATTTTTTTTTTTCCAAAACAATTTTATTGAGGTAACGCGTTCAGAATACACCACAAAAGTACGAAACTTTCTTGAAATGACATTGGTTACATGAAAAAAGTCTATTAAAGAGGGGGCGTGTCCGGACCTGAAAGGAGCAGGACGTGTGTGTGTGGAGCTCCTGGCGGCCGTATCTTCACCCAAAGCCATCCTCTCATCTGGAGTGCCGGTGAGCAGCATCATCCATCCCTGCAGACCACCCTCCCTTCCCTCCAAGCCCTGGGACTCATATTTTTTATTTTTGACCACCCCTCCGGGACAGCCACACTGATCAGCTAGGCCCCTGCTCCCCAGCCACGATCGCCGCCATCCGGGCCGCATCCAGCCTGTAGGGACCAAACATCAAGCCATCCGCCAGGCCTGGGGCACCACTGGACCATCCTGTGCAACCCCTGAGGTTTAATTAAACAAGCGGAGACACCTCAGCGCCGATCCGGACGCTCAGGAAAGTCAGCGGCTTCGGCCTACAAGAACCGCGGCGGCCATCTTGCTACACCCGATGGGTGTATTTGTACCCTCCTTGGCCCCCCCAGCCTGCTATTCACCTCAAACAAGTAACATCTACCCTTCAAACAACCGACAGTGACTTAGAGAGGGTAGAAATACCCTGTTTTGTCCCCCCCAGCTGTCAAAATATCCCTACCACAGGCAGCCATCTTGCTACACCCAACAGCACTCTAAGCCTCACCTATACAATAACAATATAAAACAGAAATTAACTTCTAACGGCGGCCATCTTGGTACTTCCACTCATGTAACAGCAACTTCTAAACTGTAATGACACCCTAGGAAACACACCCTGCGAAGCCCGATCGATATAACACAGCAGTGAAGGAGAAAAGGACTTATATTAAAGAGACTTATACACAAGAGAGAATGTCCCCTAAGAGAAAGGAAGATCAGAACCCTAAAAAGCTGACAGCTTTTTTCCAATCTCCCCACCCAGTGAAAGGAAATAACCATGAGGGGAATTCACACCACATGAAGGCTCAATCTGCATCGTACACAGATCTCCCTGATGCAGAACCAGGAGATGAGGACATTCCACAGCTGCCAACATCACCCCTACAATCACCACCCCCAAGCCCCTCAACGCAGAGCCCAGCCAAATCTAAAATGAAACTGGACACTTATAGCCAGATCCTACCAAGCGAAGAAGGGGTACAATCACAACCCCCTCAATCCATAGCATCTTTCCCGACAACAAGGCAACCAGTTTTGGACTCTACACTAAAAGACATGCTCCTATCTTTACAAAGCTCGCTAACGACTAGCTTCACATCGGTCCTCACTAAATTCTCGACAGAGCTAAAACACGTTGATGATAGAGTCCACTACATTGAAAACAAAATGGAAGAATGCACTGTCACTGTAAACGATCTGGTTGACGCATATAAGGAGCAGAGGGATGATACTATATGGATCA
>BLSH010094788.1:124249-137696 GCA_018402905.1 Glandirana rugosa
CACCTCATAAATGAACTCATTACAATCTTTACCATTCCTTCTATAGAACGGTCTTAAAAACTTAATGACCCGTCGAGGTATCATACACTTCCTACAGTGGGAAGGGAGGTGTCAAAGAGGTTGTAAACAAACTCTCGACGCCTAACTTCAATCTATCAAACAGGCCCCAATTCATGGTAGAATCACACTAAAAACACCTTAAAAGAGCATCACATCTCGTCGCTCACTGAAAGACTCTATAAGAATTACGTAAATCGATAACACGAAGCCATTTTCTAACCAGATCCAGGAAAAGGGTAACATTTTTACCCGCTCTGAACATTTTGTAAACAAAAACAACCTCATCTAACATTTTGTTCCACTACGGAAAAACAAGGCATCACCTTGTTTTACAATCTACTCCAACAAAAACAAATGTTTTACAAGTCTCGCCCATTTTTACAATGGGAAAAGGACCTAGACCAATCTTTTACCGAAGCACAATAGCTAAATGCATTAAGAATATCTCAGAAAGTCACTCGCTGCTCTACACTACGAGAAAATTCCACAAAAATCACACTAAGATGGTACTTAACCCCGGACAAACTATCTAACTTCAATCCGCAGCTCTCAAACAAATGTTGGAGAAACTGTGGAGGGAAGGGTGACATCCTTCACATACTATGGAGCTGCCCAGTAATTCAAAAATTCTGGCAAGATATCTTCCTTACCATTTCTAACATTACTCAAGTAAATACTCCACCAAATCTTAGCCTTGCTCTCTTATCCTTAGGTACTGAAAATCTTCCCAAATTTTCACAATATACAATCACCCACATACTACTGGCAGCCAGACTTACCCGAACCAAAAACTGGAAAAACCCCCTACCTCCCTCCAAAACAGAAGTATTTACCTTGACAGACACACATTACTCCTACGAACTGATGACGGCTATACCCGTAGAACAGTCGCAAACATTTTTCAAACAATGGTCACCCTGGCGAATATGGTATTACGACACCAATCCAAATTAAGACTAGTAAGAAAAGTGGTTTTAACGAATATCATTAATCTCTGTTATTGGACATTTTTTCATTATGGAAACTTATACAATGTCCACCACCTGATGTTGGAAACAACTCAAATCCAATTTACATGGTGTAAACGTAAGAGAGGCCTTCCTCACCCCTCCAGCCACAGCATGATCCCACAAGGGGCGGCAGGAGAAGTGAGGAAGAACCATCTCAGATATAACCAACTTTGAAACTGCCTTTGCAATATATATCTCACTGGTGAATGTATTATGCTTATGGAATTAATGTACTTATCTTTCCTAGGAGACCTCGAATCTCCACCCCTTAATCTGTATAAGACTAAAGTACGCTATTATTTCTACAACCGATATAACTTGTTAATGTTGTACAAATTTCAATAAAAAATATTGAAGAAAAAAAAAAAAGTCTATTAAACGTTTGTGTACATCCTTATAGACAGGGTTGTCATTTGAAAGCTGTAGAAGTCATTTATCATCAAACAACAATTGTTTCACAACAGTTGATAGAAAAGGGGTTTTAGGTTGTTGAGCATAACCGCTTCTCCTTGTGACAATTGATCGAGTTGCCCTGGGGGGGTCGCCTCCCCAAGAAACTGAATTTTTTAAGGCACTGCACCCAAACATAAAGTACACAAGTGTGAACAAGGTCTTGGGTCTTCTTTAGTGGATAGTGAATGCATGAGCTTACAGACCTTATTTACCACAAAGACTGAGGTCCTATTTAAAGATCAGGAAGCTTGTGTGTCAGCTATACTGACCAAGGTATGTGGGAAAAGGAAATGGGGGAATCTGGCATGTTTTTATTGCTGTGTCTTTTTTTAAAGCTCATCGAGTCCAATACTGGATCCTGGAGTCTGGTCCCTGGTGTTTAAGACTGGGTTCACACCTATGCGAATTGGATGCGGGTTTCGCTGCATCCAACTTGCATAGCAATAGATTGTGACTGGCTCTCTATGGAGCCGGTTCACACCTCTCCACAGCAGGTCTGGTGCGGTTTGCACAAAGACGCTGCAAATTCCAATGTGAATCCAGCCTTAAGTATAACTGAAGAGAGGGATAGGCACCATTGCTGCCTTGTGTTCTGCTGCTGGGCAGAAACCATTAGGAGTAATAAAGACCATATTGTCCCAGATGATTAAAAAAAATACATATTACACCCAGAAAAATGAAATGTCTGGCTGAAAATAGATAGGAATGTGAAGATACTTTAAAATATCTAGATGAAAAGAAAGGCAAGAAGAAGATCTACAGATGTCAAACTCTTACCCTATATAGAACTAAATATTGATTTTAATATTTTTAAATCATTTATATAGAAAACATTTAGTTATATTACAATAGCATGGCTTTGTAGGGTAGTGGTTGATACAGTAAGGGGAATACACAATATATAGTATATAGGAAATATAGTAATAGTAATATATGACTGGTTCTCTCCTCCTTGTAAAGATCTAACCGTATCAAGATTAGAGGCACTAGTGTGGAGGATGTGCAATACTGAGATAGTGTTTGCCAGAATAATGTGAAGAATAGCTTATTACACACAACAGAGCATCAGGCTCACTTATCTCAAATAAACCATTGCCGCTGCACTGAAATGTGAGTGATTTTTTATAGAATGAATAGAATTTGTTTTTAATTTTACACCATTTCGAGTGATCTTTAACTTATAACTGCACCGAACGGGGGCATTCTGTGTCGGTGAGGTCACATGAGGACGGGGCTATCTGGTTATGTCACCAGGTGGCATCATCCCTTAGTGTGAAAGAAATGTAAGATGGTGGATCCTTCATTTGAAGCAGAGCTTTTTTTTTGGGTCGGGGTGAGCATTGTGATTGACGATGGATATGCAACGGGGGCCAATTTTTGATTTTTCAATAAAGGACTTTTCAAAAACAGCCTCCTGACTTTTTACACTACACTTTTTTTTGGTGAAGTAGGGGTTTTATGTACCCCATACTCATTCACATGGGAGGGTGGAATCTGGGGGTCCCCTTGTGCCCTCAGACCACCACAACACAGGGGACCCATGGGGACAAGGTGTTTGAGCAGAACGGTATAGTGAATTGACATTTTCAGGATCACACGCATTTAGGGAATATGTGTCTGGACACCTACATACCGCATGTTAGATGCTTTTGTGAATGGAGCCCACTGTCACTAGTCAGTAACCCTTATCACCGCCACACCAGTCATGATTACGCTGTACTGCACTGGCGACAATATATAAAAAGGAAATTGATAAAAAATGTATTTAATTTCTTAATTTTGAAAAAAATTGTGACAAAAAATTACAACTTGCATCTTGGATTAGCTACTTTCCAAAAAAATGGTCATTTATATTGTCCTGGCATTTTAGGGCCTCAAGAAATGAGCTGTCAGTACATCATGATTAATCAATTTTCAAATACATATAGCATAGCTTGCAGACTTCCACGCCAAAGAAATCCAGCAGACTAGATTTTGGACTAAATGTATGAAGAAAGATTATTTGTTTGGAAAATGTTATAGCAAAAAGTAAAAAAAAAATAACTATTTTTTTAATTGTCAGTATTTTTTGTGTTTTGTAAAAAATGTAAAAAACCCAGTGGTGATTAAATATCACCAAAGGGGGGCGCGGCTTGACGGCGCTCGTGTATGGCCGCTTAACTGTGTAGCTCCGCCGGTCAGTGTGAGAGGAAACGACGGAGAGAGCCGATACAATAGCCCAGCACACCGGGACAAGACACACGAACACCACGGAACGGCCTGCAGCGATGTCAGGCAAGAGAAAGGGAGTAGAACGACCACAGAAGCTGACGGCATTCTTTCAAAAGCCCTCCCCTCGGCTGAGGCCTACCCAGGATGGTACAGCAGCGGGCCCCAGCGTGAGTACCGGGCCTACACGGATCTCCCAGATGATGCCCGGGATACACCAGGCAACTCACCCCCGCCAACACTGCTCAAAAACCTCACGGACAACAGTCCTACAAGTGGCAGCCCAGCAAAAACAAGAATGCGGCTTGAATCACCGCCGCCATGTCCTCACACAGAGGCGCCATTTCACCCCTTGCAATCTAATCAGCCACTGCACTCCTCAATGGCGGCCTTCCCGACAACAGGCCAGCCAGTTATAGACACGACTTTAAGGCCTCATACACATGGGTGTATATAAAAAAATAAACAAAACGTCGGGCCCGTCGTCAAGTAAAAAAAGGCAACGTTTTTCGGCGTTATGTATTGACGTTTTTCGGCGTTAGTGAGCGTCGGCGTCCAGAGGCGTCAATAGGCGTTTTTTAAAAAAAAAATCATCCCTCTGCTATTTTTCAACCTAAAAACGTCGGCGTCAAAAAACGCCGGTAAACGCCGGTACAATATTAGTTGGCGTTTGTTGGCGTTAGTTGGCGCTTTGTGGCGTCGGCGTCAAAAAACGCCAACATTTTGCAGTCTCAGAACGCGAGGGCTGTGGGTTCTACTTTCTGCTCACTAACGCCGACGCCACCTACAGCTCAAAAACGCTGATGTTTTTATGGGGCCATTGACTAACATGGGAGCAGAAAAAAACGTCAGTAGACGCCAGCGTCAAAAAACGCCCATGTGTATGAGGCCTAAAAGACATGTTATTGTCCCTGCAGGCTTCACTACTGACGGACCTGTCCTCTATGATATCCAAATTCAATGCTGATATCCACAGATTAGATGACAGAGTCACATACATAGAGCACAAGGTGGTGGATAGCACGGTCACTATCAATGCACTAGTGGACTCTCAGGACAACATACTAGAACATAACCAGTGGATTAAAGCCAAACTCTCAGATTTAGAGGACAGGTCCCGCAGGAATAACATAAAGCCAAGAGGGATTCCAGAATCCGTTCCACCAACAGCACTACACCAGTACGCTAAAGACCTAATGGCGGCCGCCATTCCAGACGCTAAACCAGTGGAACTATTGATAGGCAGGAGTCACCGGATAGCTAAACCACCACACCTGGCAGCGTCAGTCCCTAGAGATGTAATTATGAGGGTGCACTTTTTCCACATTAAAGAAAAATTACTGAGAGAAATCAGGATGAGGTTGAGTCCCCCTGCGCCATTTGACAACATTCAACTTTATCCGGATTTGTCTAAGTACACTCTACAACTCCGCAGACAGCTGAGCCCAGTGACAAAGGCTATGAACAACCACAAAATCCCATATAAATGGAGATACCCAGCTACTTTTATAATTTCAAAAAATGGTACGAATCACAAAATCTCCTCTCTTGCAGAGGGTATGAAGTTGCTATTTCAATGGGGCATCATCATTGAACCCCCCCCCAAGACACTAAACCTTTCTCTATACTAAAATGCCCCCTGCTGCAGCGTGATAAATTTGCTGGAAATAGTCACAACAAGGAAACATAATGGCTCTCATTGCTCAGCTATATCTGGTGCGACCATCTCCCTGACCGGCCTAGGCACCGTTGATAGAAATTGTTTACCCCCCACAGGAGGATTGTTGTTATAGTTGCTCCTCCGCCATTCACTGCACAGATTACATGTGTATTTTTCTTCATCATTTTTATTGACTGTTTTTTTCTCTTTTCTATTGTTGTTATTTCTTTTGGCTCTTCGCTCCAGAGTCCTATGCACAGAACGTTACTCAAGGTGAAAACCCACCAAAGCTTCCGGCGAGTTCCAAATACCTACGAGCTCAACCCAACAGCTCACCACAGTGACCATCATCCAAAGTACGTCGACACAACACCTATACACACTCAGAGCTGCATCATGCCCTTCAAAATCCTTTCTATAAATGCCAATGGCCTCAATCACCCAGTAAAAAGACTCAGTTTGTGGAAATCTGCCATTGATCTACATTGCGATATATTATGTGCACAAGAGACACACTTCCAGAGAGATGCCCAACCTAAGTGCACCCACAAAGACTTCCCCCACACCTTCTTTGCCTCATCCATGGTCAAGAAACAAGGAGTCATGATCGCGGTGAGGAACTCCGTGAAATTTCAGTTACACAGCACAATAACAGACCCCAATGGAAGGTTCATAATTCTCACTTGCTCCTTGAATGATTCCTTATATACTATAATGAATATCTACGCACCAAACCGCCACCAACTTAAATTTCTGCATAAAGTCATGCGCAAACTTAAAAACCAACAAAAAGGTCACACTATAGTTTGTGGAGACTTCAACATGGTGCCTGATGCCCAACTTGACTCCTCTGCCCCAAGGAAAAGAAGAGATCCCACTCTGCAACATTTTCTCAGAAACCAAGAACTATATGATGTATGGAGATGTCACCACGACACAGAGAAAGATTATACTTACCTGTCCCCAGTCCACAAGACTTTCTCACATATTGATTTGTTTCTAGTTGACAGATGCATGCTACAGAGGATTCAATCCTCTGAAATCCACACCACATCATTGTCGGACCATGCCCCAATTAGCGTTACGGTAAATGACTCTACTATGCGCACCCCAACCACAATGTGGAAAATTAATAACACTCTTCTTCAGAACGATGTTCAATCTGCTACTCTCTCAAAACAGCTTCTGGAATATTTCCAGATTAATGAGGGCTCGGTGAGGGACCATGCTGTGGTGTGGAATGCACATAAACCCTTTATCAGAGGCAATTTAATCCAAATGGGTTCCAGAATCAAAAGGGAGAGATTGCAGCGTGTCGATTCACTAGAAAAACTAGCAAAAGTAGTCCCAAATTCACCTCACACGTATAAAATCATCAGCCTTAGATTAGAGCTTCGCACACTCCTGTTAAACAATTACAATAAGATGCAAAGTAGATTCAAAGCTTATCTATACTCTACTTCCAATAAAACTGGAAAAGAATTAGCACGCCGCATCAAAGGATGCCGCATTAAGTCAAGAATCGACTACATAATCCACCCCCCATTCCAAGCAAAAACTTTCAGACCCACAAAAATAGCTGATGCATTCAGCGTGTACTACAGTGATTTATATAATTTTGCCAAAGACCAAGAGGTATACCAACCTACCTCTGAAGACATAGATCAGTTCCTCAAAAACATAAATTTATCAGTTCAACAACTAGACCAATTAAACGCTCCTTTTACGCAACAAGAAATACTAACCTCCATCACTAAATTGCCACCCAACAAAGCCCCTGGCCCCGATGGCCTCACGGGGGAGTACTATATAATATTCGCCCACATACTGATACCCCAGCTGATTAAGATATTTGATAATGCTGCGCTCTCTTCCTACCTCCCATCTGAGATGTTACAAGCCACAATAATAACCTTGCCTAAGCCAGGGAAGGAGCCTACCGTACCCCAAAATTTTAGGCCAATCTCGTTGTTAAACTTAGACACAAAAATATATGCAAAAAACATAGCATCACGCCTAACTGATATTCTCCCAACTCTGATTCATAAAGGCCAAATGGGCTTTACCAAAAATAGACAAGCTTCTGATGCCACAAGACGGCTTATCGATATCATTCACCACGCAGGGTCCACCGGAACGCCTTCTCTGCTTCTGGCATTGGATGCAGAGAAGGCGTTCGACAGAGTCCATTGGAAATACCTCAGCGCAGTACTCCATAAATTTGGTTTCCAAAATAACATATTTAATGCAATCATGGCCCTTTATTCCGACCCCTCAGCGAGAGCGTTCACTTCTAACGCAGTGTCTAAAGCATTTAAGATCAGTAACAGCACTAGGCAAGGTTGTCCACTCTCCCCGTTAATCTTTAATCTAATGATGGAACCCCTAGCAACTATGATTAGGTCCAACCCAAAAATTTCAGGTTTTACAATTGGCCCAGACACTCACAAGCTTAGTCTGTTCGCAGACGACGTCATATTGACTCTATCTATTCCAGCTCCTTCCCTGGCAGAACCCCAAGAGACCTTACAAAGGTTCAGCAAGATTTCATACTACAAAGAAAATGAGTCAAAATCTTACATTTTAAACCTGGATTGGACACAACCACTAGACTCTTACTGCAAAATTCATTCCCGTACACGTGGGCAAGGGACAATATCTCCTACTTAGGCATCCAACTTACCAAGTCAGTGAAAAACTTATATGCAGCAAACCATATTGCGATGCTCAAAAATCTACAAACAGCTCTTAAAACTCTAGCGACCCATGAATTATCATGGTCCGGGAGGCTTGCTGCATTCAAAATGCTGCACTTACCTCAATTACTATATATTTTTCGGACAATACCCATTCCTATTCCAAGACGGTTCTTTAAGCTCTTACAGACTGAACTTAACAGATTCCTCCGGAAGGGGAAAAAACTTGGATGCAATCAAATGAACCTTACCAGGCACAGTCTAGCAGGGGGTACAGGCTACATTGACTTTGAAGACTACTATACAGCCTCAGTATTAGCACAGGGTGGATGCATCACAGTAAAGGTACTATGTGGAGCTCGATAGAACAAGCCTCGACACCCCACTTACACTTACAATCTTGGTTATTATCTAGCCCTTACCAAGCCAGGATCTCCCCCTCACTACCACCTACCATGAGAGCAGCAGCACTTGCCTGGCATAGGCTTATACATTTGGCACCAACTACACAAAATAAGATTTCTCCACCTATCCCCATCACAGCTCTGACATCAGTGACTCCTGATCTAAATATAACACAGTGGAAGAGGTGTGGCATACAGTATATTCAAGATTTGTTAGAGGGGCCCAAACAGAAAACGTTTCCACAGCTACAGCAGGAATATAATCTTCCCCAAACCGAACTGTACAATCACCTCCGAATCCACCATAGCATCAAAGATATTGCCAACCTGACATACCAAATTCCTGAGCAGATATGGAACTTTCTCACAAACCCCAATCACGCTCACAAAGGCATTTCTCTTTTCTACAATACTTTCCAAGACAAAAAATCTTTTCAAAAACTGAATCCACATCTCAAATGGGAAGCAGACTTTCAGTACCACTACTCGGATGAGCAGTGGAAGGAAGCCATTCACTCTAAACCTAAATACACTCAATGCTCCGCTCTTTGAGAATTGTATCTCAAGGTAGCGCTAAGATGGTACATGACACCATACCGAATTGCTAAATTCAGCCCACAATGCACGGACAGGTGTTGGAGATGCAATGCTCCAAAGGGCCACATACTTCATATTCTTTGGGAGTGTCCCTTGTTATACTCATATTGGAAATGACATAACACATCTTCACATCAGTCCAAATCCAGCACTAGCTCTCTTAAACCTGACCATTGGAGAGGTACCCCTGCATCAGCAAGCAATTGTAACTCACATTCTTTTAGCAGCGAAGTTAAGTATCACTAAGTTGTGGAAAGCAAAAAAAATCCCCAGTGTTCAGGACACTATAGAATTAACAAGCTTACATTCATCTTACAAAATCGTATCTGCAGTTAACAATAAGAAACATCGAATAATTCTTGATCAATGTACCCTGTGGCTTACTAGGTCAAAAAACGCTGACGTTTCGTCATAATAACAAATTTAAGATTACTACTCTTCCCTCAATATTCCACTTTTATTAGTACTAATTTGCTGACGTGCCTACACCCATACCTAGGGTTCAATGGTGCCCTTCCCACCACAGAAAACCCCCGACAAGGGGTGGCGAGGAGGGGTCACCAAGACAAGTAAGACGTTGGCCCTGAAAAGATGAGTCATGGTTAAGATGTTCTTCAGATATTAAACAGTTACTGTGATAATATTACAGATATATTTCACATTAATATAATCCTTTACGTTATTACAAATATCACCAGGATACAGGATTTGTCATACTCGCAAGGCACAAATCTAATCTAGTTACAGCGCTTTCTTCCGATACTCTACAGCACTCATGGCTAATGAGACGCATGGAGGGCAGAGCCCTCTCATCCTGCCACAGTCTGATCCCGTTACGGGGTGGCGGAATGGGAGGGTTCTCATCTACTATAAATGTAAGGCTCATGGGATGGCTATTAATCGATGATACCTATTACATGTTATAACGGCATTGCCGAAGAACATATGTCCACAAAGTGTATTTTGGAATTTCATATGAATGTTAATTTCTCTATTGTTGTATAATACCAGCATGAATGTCCAGCTCTTTCTTTGTATTATGCAAAACTTCAATAAAAATTTAATGAGTTAAAAAAATATCACCAAAGGAAAGCCCCACTTGTGTGAAAATATGATATACATTTAATTTGGGTGAAGTGTTGCATGACCAAGCAAATGCCAGTAAAAGTAGCACAATGCTGAATAGCAAAAAATACCCTGGTCATGAAGGGGATAAAACCTTCTGGAAGTCAAGTGGTTAAAAGTTAATTTTGCAAAGGAATACCCAATCATGTGCAAGGAAAATTTAAAAAAAAATGCATTTTAACGTGCACATGACCGGAGGATAGAAGTCTGTAGAGCTTCACCTCATTTACTAAGCTCTAAGGAAAATTCCCTTACAAAGTGAACAATATATTTGCCTTTTGTAAATCAATCAATGTTTAGAACTGTGAAGGGCTAAGATAAACAAGTGCTGCTTAACTTAGAATGTTATGTACTTTTGTACATCGATTCATGCAAAGTGTTAAGTGGCAACTCAACTGAGGGCAAGCATGTAGATGATAGCAAACCAATTTTATGATCAGATAATTAACACAAGCACAGCTTAATTTTATTTACTAAGCTTTTAATAGCCACAGCCTTAAATCCCACTGCTGCCACAAAGGTATGATATATTGAACCCTTGGCCTCCCACTGCTTGTGGGACAACAATCTAAGTGCCAGCAGATTGAGAGTGATTGCAAGTGGGGTGGTTAACCCCACAGTTTGCGCATTACATGTATAAAGAGTAGCTGTCTGTGTGTGTTTTAACAGAATCACCATTCACAGCTTCTGCTGTAGCAATTCTGACCTTTACGCAATGTATGTCACTTGCTGCCATGAAAGACACGAATATAACAAATATGGCAACTTTCTTCAAAAAGGCTGAGATTCTTTCATTTATGATTAGAACATTGAGATTTAAAATATTGAAGAAAATAAAGAAGAAAAGGAAAAAGAAAGAAAACAGTGCAAGGCAATATTTACAGAAAATATATTACAAAATAGACAGACAATCAACATTAAAATAAATTAGATTAAATGTGTAAAGAGCATAGTTACATTTTCTGGTTTTGGTAGAGACCAATCCACTACAAAGTAAGCTCAACATGAGATATTAAGGTCATAGGCTCTCATTAATGACCCTAAGCAATTCTTCATAATTTTGGTGGTAAAATGAGAGCTTGCGATCTAAAGATGCAGCCATATTTTCTGGTCTTGTTACAGAAATGACCTAACCATGAATCAAAGGGTCTAATGGGTATGTTGAGGGGATCTTGAAGTATTTATGGTGATTCAGAGGACATTCCCTCAATGGCAGTTTTTCAAACAATATCAATATTTTCAGATTGCCGTGTTTTACAGTTCTGTAACCAAATATTATTGTACAGAATTAACTTTTATGCCTGTTTAAGAGATGCAATGTGCCTCATCCACCTTCTGGATGATATAGCATAGACATGATACATGATAATTTTCTACATTTGGGTAATCAATTGTTATGAATGTACTATGATTTCACAAGTATTGTCAGACTTCAAATGCCTACTTCTTCTAAAAGTTTTTTTTTTACAAATGCCAAACATGAGCCTTGGGCATAATAAAGGTTTATGACAGCTCCTGCTCTAGTTTGAGCTTTATCAATTAGATGGCAGAAACATAGTTAAATAAGGTTGAATAAAGACACTAGTCCATATAGTTCAAAATGGGTTATTGTGAGTGTGTATTAAAGCCCATTTGAAAATGAAGCAGTAATCCATGGGGAATCTTTTATTGAATTTTTGTGGTGCAGTTAGGGTTTTAATGCCCTGTTCAGACAGGACACAGTAGATCTGGACCCTCATTGTCACCCTCATGACACAAATCACAGTGGTCTTTCTCTCCAGCGGTCTGGGTCTCCAGGGATCTAAACACTTTAATCAAAAGCAATAGTTCAACCTGAGCATAACTGTTGTTTGGAGCACTGTGCAGGGGGGTTGTTAGACCACTGGAGACTCAGGTTGTTGTACTCTGCATTGTACAAAAGATTGGATTTCCATGTTGATGCCAGCAGTGATCATTTTAACCCTAGATGGAGCACACTATATACTAAATCAATATGAAAAATATATAATATAAATAGCAATATTTTTAATTAAAATATTCTCACAAATGTAAAAGTAATGGGGAATCTGAAAATATGGAGATGTAGTATGTAGACATAATAAAAATAAAACATATGCCACATTCAATGATATATTTAGCCATTAATTGGTATGTGAAAAAAAAGGCAGATTTTTTTTTAGCTTTTGCTCAAAGTAGGGAAATCCCAAGGAAAGCTTTTAGTAATAAGCAATTTTTTTTAGGTCCTCCAGGGAAAAATAGCAATATGGCCAAGAGTTCAGAACCTTGGCAAGCAGCTTGGAACAGCTTGCTGTATTCTGTTGTTTACCTAATGCACATCAACTGTGATTTGGCCTTTATGAAGTTCTTTTATATAGGAATCGTTTTAGTCTTTGTGTTAAAATAGTATTTGCAGTGTCTGAGTTTGAGCTAGCAATGTGTTTTTGAATTATGGACACAGTTTAGTTTTGCAATGAAAACTCAGCTCAAAGTATTAAAGATTTGTATTCCATCTTATATGGGGTTTTTTTTGCTTTCTGTGTTTTCTTTTTTTTTTTTTTTTTTTTTTTTTTTTTTTTTTTTTTTTTTCTTATGGAATACCCTCATATTAACAGGGTG
This sequence comes from Glandirana rugosa, assembly GCA_018402905.1. NCBI lineage: Eukaryota > Metazoa > Chordata > Amphibia > Anura > Ranidae > Glandirana > Glandirana rugosa. The sequence continues at coordinate 137,079 of BLSH010094788.1, forward strand.
ACACCACTAAGGTCGGCTCCAGGTAAAAACCCACAACTCCAGGCCATAATAAAAAAGGTCCCTCCTATCACCCTACTCTAGGTCCCATAAAACCCTGTTTCATCGACGATACAAAGATTCGTTTCTGGTATGACACACCCAACGCAATTACCACAGGTCTTTCACAGAGACCCCCACCCCTACTTCCTAGTTCCGCGGATCCATCCGAAAGTTCAGGACAACATTCTAGAGAAACAGTTCAACATCGCACCCACTTCTCCTCAACCCCCTGGTGGTACGAGACCTCACCAAATTCTACGACCGAAACATCATTTTTTTTTTTTTTTTTTTTTTTTTTTTTTTTTTTTTTTTTTTTTTTTTCCTTTAGAAAAAGTTTTTATTGGAAGCAGAGTCAGTACAATATACTCAGCGAACAGAAATAGAGATCAGATAACATACAAAATGGGATCGTTAACAACGTATCTTAGTTACAACAGTACAATGCATGTATTGTCATGCTTACTTGAGTAAACGGCCGTTATCCAGTTGCCTCTACTAATTGTCTAACGTACCCGATCATCGTCTAGTCTTTCCAGGCTATTCATCCGCTATGTCAAAAAGGTTGTAGATGTGATTTCG
>BLSH010094788.1:144113-156586 GCA_018402905.1 Glandirana rugosa
CACAGTACATACCATAGATAAATGAGACGCATTGTAGGATAAACATCACTTTCTTGAGCTAAAAAATAAGACAACAGTAAGGTTAGCCCAATTTTTTGTATATTGTGAAAGAGGATGTTACGCAGAGTAAATAGATACCATACATGACACGGAAAATTGCGCACACTCACAGAATGGTGACAAAATCTGGTACTTAAAAATCTCCATAGGCGACGCTTTAAAATTTTTTAATGGTTACCAGGTTAGAAGTGAGAGGAGGTCTTTTGCTAGAATTTTTGCGCACACTCTGGCAATCGCGGCAATACCTCACATGTCTGGTTTGAACACCGTTTTCATATGCGGGCACGACTTATGTATGCTTTTTCTTTGCTGCACGAGCTCGCGGGGACGGTGGCGCTTTAATTTTTTTTTTTTTTTATTATATTTTTCATTTTAAACACTGTTCCTTTAAAAAAAAAATCTGATTACTTTTATTGCTATCACAAGGAATGTAAACATCCCTTGTGATAGTAATATATGGTGACAGGTACACTTTATGGAAGGATGGGGGGTCCAAAAACGGCCATTTGTAATACTGTCTTTTTTTTAAAACTGGCGCCATTAGCCAGTAAACCAGAAGTGACATTGTAACGCTGCTTCCGGAAATGTACAAAGGAGTCCAAATCAAAGCCGATTCCGCCTTCCACAGGGACTCCACACAGAGGCCAGAAGCGTCAGATCGGAGCTCCGGTCTCCCGGTGGGACAAGAGGCCAGAGAAGAGTTGTTATAAACATCGGCAGCTTTAAGTGGAAGTATCGGGGTATAGCCTGCAGCTACAGGCTATACTCCGGTATAGTTTTTTAGAGCAGGCGGCCGGCTATCCGGTGATAATGGCCGATCCAGCTCGGAAGCCTCTCAGTCTTTATCTCAGGGAGCGAGAGGAGCCACCCCCCCCTCTCCCGCCACCGTCCGCCGCTCTTCTCCGGTCTCCCGTCTCACCAGGAGACCGGAGCTCCTATCCAACACTTCTGGCCCCTGTGTGGAGTCTCTGTGGAAGCCAGAATCAGCTTCAATCAGGTCTCCTTCGTACATTTCCGGAAGCAACGTTACTTCTGGTTTACTCAGTGGGAAAAAAAATGACAGTATTCAGAATCGCAGTTTTTGGCGATCTGAATACTGTAAAGTGCAAAGGAGGGATGGGGGTCTTTTAGACCCCCCATCCTTCCATAAAGTGTACCTGTCACCATATATTACTATCACAAGGGATGTTTACATTCCTTGTGATAGCAATAAAAGTGATCAGATTTTTTTAAAGGAACAGTGTTAAGAGGAAAAATATAATGAAATAAAAAAAAATTAAAGCGCCACCGTAACCGGGAGCTCGTGCAGCAAATGCATATGTAAGTCACACCCACATATGAAAATGGTGTTCAAACTACACATGTGAGAGTGTGAGCAGTAATTCTAGCAAAATACCTCTTCTGCACCTCTAACCTGGTAACCGTAAAAAAACTTTTAAAGCGTCGCCTATGTACTTTTTAAGTACCGGAGTTTGTCGCCATTCCGAAAGTGTGCGCAATTTTCAACCCTAACATGTATGGTATCTATTTACTCGGCGTAACATCCTCTTTCACAATATACAAAATATTCAGCTAACTTTACTGTTGTTTTATTTTTTAACTCAAAAAAGCGATTAATTTCCAAAAAAATTGCAATTGCTGCACAATTGCCGTGTGACAAATAGTATTGCAGTGATCACCATTTTATTCTCTAGGGTGTTTGAAAAAAAAATAATGTTTGGGGGTTCTAAGTAATTTTCTAGCAGAAGAAGACAAGTGTAAAAAATGGCTTCGGGGCTTAAGTGGTTAAATGAATTAACAACATAAGGTTCCGTTCCTGCGTCCAACAAGAGTAACTGCAAGTGGTTACAGTGTTCTGGCACCGCCAGCACCCAAGACCCAATTTTTGGCCAAATGTTTGACTGGGGGCTTTCGTCAGAATTTGTAAACTAATTTACAACATCAGGGCCAGTTCCTCTGTCCAACAAGAGTAACTGCAAGGGGTTACAGTGTTCTGGCACCGCCAACACCCAAGGCCCAATTTTTGGCCACCAGTTTGACTGGGGGCTTTCGTCAGAATTTGTAAACTAATTTACAACATCAGGCCCAGTTCCTCTGTTCAACAAGAGTAACTGCAAGGGGTTACAGTGTTCTGGCACCGCCAACAAGCAAGGCCCAATTTTTCGCCACCTGTTTGACTGGGGGCTTTCGTCAGAATTTGTAAACTAATTTACATCAGGCCCAGTTCCTCCGTCCAACAAGAGTAACTGCAAGGTGTTAAAGTGTTCTGTCACCGCCAACAAGCAAGGCCCAATTTTTGGCCCCCTGACTGGGGGATTTTATCACAATTTTTTAACTATTTTACAACAGCAGGGCCTGCACCAAAAGTTTAAAAAAATTATGTGCGGTTCCCCCCAAAATCCAAACCAGGCCCTTCAGGTCTGGTATGGAATTTAAGGGGAACCCAGAGCCCACATTTTAAAAAAAATGACGTGCGGCTCCCCCCAAAATCCAAACCAGGCCCTTCAGGTCTGGTATGGATTTTAAGGGGAACCTGGTGCCAATTTTTTTAAAAAAAATTGTGTGGGATCCCCCCAAAATCCAAACCAGACCCTTATCCGAGCACACAGCCCTGGCATGGCAGGAGGGGGTGGGGACGAGCGAGCGCCCCCCTCCAAACCATACCAGGACACATGCCCTCAACATGGGGAGGATGCTTTGAGGTTGCCCCAAAGTACCTTGTCCCCATGTTGATGGGGAGAAGGGCCTCATCCCCACAACCCTGGCCGGTGGTTGTGGGGGTCTGCGGCAGGGGGCTTATCAGAATCTGGAAGCCCCCTTTAATAAGGGGGCCCCCAGATCCAGACCCTCCCCCCTATGTGAATAGGTTTGGGGTACATTGTACCCCTACCCATTCACCAAAAAAGGAGTGTAGTGTAAACAAAAATAGGCAGTTTTTGACAAGTCCTTTATTTTGTAAACTAGCACTTTCTTCTTTCTTCCTCCATCTTCTCCTGGCCCGGTCCCTCTTCTGGTCTTCTTCTTTTAGTTATCTTGCTTCCTCTCTTCGTCTTCAATCTTCAATCTTCATCTTCATCTTCTTTCTTCTTTCCCTGGCGCCGCTCTCTTTGATGTAGATGTCTCTGTAGTCCGGCCCCTGCGCGTCTTGCCGAATGGGCGGTCTTCACGATGACAGTACATGTATAAGAAGGGGCGGGGCCACCCAGTGACATAACTGAGTGAACCCGCCCCCTTCTGACATGTGATGTCACAGGGGGCAGGTCACCCATTTACGTCATGGGAGGCCCCGCCCCCTTCTTATAAAAGAACTGACATTGTGAAGACCATCCATTCGGCAAGACGCTCAGGGACCGGACTACAGCAGCGGAGAGTGCGGCGGCGGGGAAAGAAGGAAGAAGATGAAGATGAAAACTGCCTGGTTTGGACGGGGGGAGGGACCCCACACACTTTTCTCCAGAGATTTTTTGTATATTGCCGGGAACCGGCAATACATTACAGCCGCGATTTTAAATGACAATTTTTCCTATGGAAATGTCATTTTGCTCTGGCTATGTTCTACACCTCACGGAGATGTGCCCTTTTACACACAGACTAAGGACACCCCACAGGCACAATATTTAAAGGAATTTTTACTTTAAGCATTATTAAAATCACTGCTCCTGAAAAAACAATCGATTTAAAAACTTTTTTTTTCATTGATATATGTCCCCTAGGGCAGGACCCGGGTTCCCATATACTTTTTAGGGCAATAACATTGCATATAAGCCTTTAAAATGAGCACTTTTGATTTTTCATGTTCGCGTCCCATAGACTTTAATGGTGTTCGCATGTTCGCCCTGAACTTTTTGTCTGTTCGCATGTTCTGGTGCGAACCAAACTGGGGGGTGTTCGGCTCATCCCTATATTATACATACAGCTCTCTGCTGTAAATCAGTATTATAAATATTCCTCCTCCTGCATTTTTGAGATCTTTCTAACAGCAATCAGTGCTGGTATGGTGTATATGAGAACATCCCTAGCTGCACCACAGAAAGAGCCATGATATGATGCTTTATATCAGCATGTGACACATGTAAATGTCCGCATGAGAAAAAAAACAAAAAAAGTGCAGTGCTGCCTTACTAATCAAAAACACAATAATGGTGGAACCCTCTATTGTATGGCAATCTCAATAAACGTCAATATTACCACAATACCAGTCTTTGTGATATGTAACATCACACAATGCACATCACACTGAAAATAAGAAATACAACATGACTGCAAACTTTGCAGTGATGGTGGAAACCTCTCCTACAGATATTTGGCAGTGGACAGTGTCAGTAAAGCAGTGGATGGTTTCCACTGCTTATCAGTGCAGCTTATCAGTGCCCATTGGTGCTGCCTCATCAGTGCAGCTTGTCAGTGCCCATCAGTGCTGTCTCATCAGTGCAGCTTATCAGTGCCCATAAGTGCAGCCTCAGTGCCCATCAGTGCAGCTTATCAGAGCAGCTTGTCAGTTCAGCCTCATCAGTGCAGCTTATATGTGCCCATCAGTGCAGCTTATCAGTGCTCATCAGTGCAGCTTATCAGTGCCCATCAATGCCGCCTAATCAGTGCAGCTTATCAGTGACAATCAGTGCAGCCTCATCAGTGCTGCCTCGTCAGTGCCACCTCAGTGCAGTCTTATCAGTGCCCATAAGTTCTGCCTCAGTGTCCATCAGTGCCCATATGTTCAGCCTCATCAGTACCCATCAGTGCAGTTTATTAGTGCCCATAAGTACTGTCTTATCAGTGCCCATACGTGCCACCACAGTGCCTAGTGTAGTTTATCAGTGCCCATCAGTATAGTTTATCAGTGCCCCTTAGTGCCACCTCAGTGCCCATCAGTGTAGTTTATCAGTGCCCTTAAGTGCAGACTCAGCGCCCATAAGTGCCGACTCAGTGCCAACTCAGTGCCCATAGGTGCAGACTCAGTGCCCATAAGTGCCACCTCAGTGCCCATCAGTGTCATTTATCAGTGCCCATAAGTACCGCCTCCGTGCCCATAAGTGACACCTCAGTTCCCATCAATGCTGTCTTATCAGTGCCCATATGTGCCACCTCAGTGTCCATCAGTGTAGTTTACCAGTGCCCATAAGTGCAACCTCAGTGCCAATAAGTGCTGTCTTATCAGTGCCCTTTAGTGCCTCCTCAGTGCAGTTTTTCAGTGCCAAAAAGTGCCACCTCAGGGCCTATCAGTGTAGATGATCAGTGCCCATAAGTTCCACCTCAGTGCCCATAAGTGCCACCTTAGTGCCCATCAGTGCTGTCTTATCAGTGCCCACAAGTGCCACCTCAGTGTAGTTTATCAGTCTCCATAAGTGCTGCCTCAGTGCTCATAAGCACCACCTCAGTGCTCATCAGTGCTGTCTTATAAGTGCCCATAAGTACCACCTCAGTACAGTTTATCAGTGCCCATAAGTGCCACCTCAGGGCCCATCAGTGTAGTTTATCAGTGCCCATAAATGTCACCTCAGTGCCCATAAGTGCCGACTCGGTGCCCATCAATGTAGTTTATCAGTGCCCACAAGTGCCACCTCCATGCCCATCAGTGTAGTTTATCAGTGCCCATAAGTACAGGCTCAGTGCCCATCAGTGCAGCCTCATCAGTGCCGCCTCATTGCAGTCTTATCAGTGCCCATAAGTTCCACCTCAGGGCCCATTAGTGCACATAAGTGCAGCCTCATCAGTGCTGCCTCAGTGCCCATCAGTGCAGTTTATCAGTGCCCATCAGTGCTGTCTTATCAGTGCCCATAAGTGCCACCTCAGGACACTTTATCAATGCCCATAAGTGCCACCTCAGTGCCCAGTGAGGTTTATCAGTGCCCATCAGTGTAGTTTATCAGTGCCCCTAAGTGCCACCTCAGTGCCCATCAGTGTAGTTTATCAGTGCAGACTCAGTGCCCATAGGTGCCGACTCAGCGCCCATCAGTGCTGTCTTATCAGTGCCCATAAGTGCCACCTCAGTGTCCATCAGTGTAGTTTATCAGTTCCCATAAGTGCCGCCTCAGTGCCCATAAGTGCCATCTCAGTGCCCAGCAATGCTGTCTTATCAGTGCCCATACGTGCCACCTCAGTGCAGCTTATCAGTTCAGCTTGTATGTGCCCATCAGTGCAGTTTATCAGTGCACATCAGTGCAGCCTCATCAGTGCAGCTTATCAATGCCCATCAGTGCAGCCTAATCATTGCAGCTTATCAGTGCCCATCAGTGCAGCCTCATCAGGGCCCATAAGTTCCACCTCAGTGCTCATCAGTGTCCATATGTGCAGCCTCATCAGTGCCACCTCAGTGCCCATGAATGCAGTTTATCAGTGTCCATCAGTACTGTCTTATCAGTGCCCATAAGTGCCACCTCAGTGCCTAGTGTAGTTTATCAGTGCCCATCAGTGCAGTTTATCAGTACCACCTCAGTGCCCATCAGTGTAGTTTATCAGTGCCCTTAAGTGCAGACTCAGCGCCCATAAGTGCCGGCTCAGTGCTAATTAAGTGCCAACTCAGTGCCCATAGGTGCAAACTCAGTGCCCATCAATGCTGTCTTATCAGTGCCCATAAGTGTCATTTATCAGTGCAGCTTATATGTGCCCATCAGTGCAGCTTATCAGTGCTCATCAGTGCAGCTTATCAGTGCCCCATCAATGCAGCCTAATCAGTGCAGCTTATCAGTGACAATCAGTGCAGCCTCATCAGTGCCGCCTCATCAGTGCCACCTCAGTGCAGTCTTATCAGTGCCCATAAGTTCTGCTTCAGTGTCCATCAGTGCCCATATGTTCAGCCTCATCAGTGCCGCCTCAGTGCAGTTTATTAGTGCCCATCAGTACTGTCTTATCGGTGCCCATAAGTGCCGCCTCACTGCCCATAAGTGCCACCTCAGTGCCCTTCATTGCTGTCTTATCAGTGCCCATAAGTGCCACCTCAGTGCAGTTTATCAGTGCCCATACGTGCCACCTCAGTGCACATCAGTGTAGTTTATCAGTGCCCATAAGTGTCACCTCAGTGCTCATAAATGCTGTCTTACCAGAGCCCATAAGTGCCACCCCAGTGCAGTTTATCAGTGCCCATAAGTGCTGACTCAGTGCCCATAAGTGCCACCTCAGTGCTGTCTTATCAGTGCCCGTAAGTGCCACCTCAGTGCAGTTTATCAGTGCCCGTAAGTGTCACCTTAGGGCCCATTAGTGTAGTGTATCAGGGCCCGTATGTGCCGCCTCAATGCCCATAAGTACCACCTCAGTGCCCATCAGTGATGTCTTATCAGTTCCCACAAGTGCTCCCTCAGTGCAGTTCATCAGTGCCACCTCAGTGCCCATCAGTGCAGTTTATCAGTGTCCATCAGTATTGTCTTATCAGTGTTCATAAGTGCCACCTCAGTGCCTAGTGTAGTTTATCAGTGCCCATCAGTGTAGTTTATCAGTGCCACCTCAGTGCCCATCAGTGTAGTTTATCAGTGCCCTTAAGTGCAGACGCAGCGCCCTTAAGTGCTGTCTCAGTGCCAATTCAGTGCCAACTCAATGCCCATAGGTGCCAACTCATTGCCCATCAGTGCTGTCTTATCAGTGCCCATAAGTGTTGTTTATCAGTGCCCATAAGTGCCGCCTCAATGTCCATCAGTGTAGTTTATCAGTGCCCTTAAGTGCAGACTCAGCGCCCATAAGTGCCACCTCAGTGCCCAGTGCAGTTTATCAGTGCCCATCAGTGTAGTTTATCAGTGCCCCTAAGTGCCACCTCAGTGCCCATCAGTGTAGTTTATCAGTGCCCTTAAGTGCAGACTCAGCGCCCATAAGTGCCGACTCAGTGCAGGCTCAGTGCCGACTTAGTGCCCATAGGTGCCAACTCAGTGCCGATAGTTGCAGACTCAGTGCCCATCAGTGCTGTCTTATCAGTTCCCATAAGTGCCACCTCAGTGCCCATCAGTGTAGTTTATCAGTGCCCATACGTGCTGTCTCAGTGCCCATAAGTGTCACCTCAGTTCCCTTCATTGCAGTCTTATCAATGCCCATAAGTGCCACCTTGGTACCCATCAGTGTAATTTATCAGTGCCCATAAGTGCCACCTCAGCGCTCATAAATGCTGTCTTATCAGTGCCCATAAGTGCCACCCCAGTGCATTTATCAGTGCCTATATGTGCCATCTCAGGGCCTATCAGTGTAGTTTATAAATGCCCATAAGTGCCACCTCAGTGCCCGTAAGTGCTGACTCAGTGTCCATCAGTGCTGTTTTATCAGTGCCTGTAAGTGCCACCTCAGTGCAGTGTATCAGTGCCCATAAGTGCTGCCTCAGTGCCCATAAGCTCCACCTCAGTGCCCATCAGTGCTGTCTTATCAATGCCCATAAGTGCCACCTCAGTGCTCAGTGTAGTTTATCAGTGCCCATCAGTGTAGTTTATCAGTGCCCCTAAGTGCCACCTCAGTGCCCATAAGTTCCGACTCAGTGCCGACTTAGTGCCCATAGGTGCCAACACAGTGCCCATAGGTGCTGACTCAGTGCCCATCAGTGCTGTCTTATCAGTGCCCATAAGTGCCACCTCAGTGCCCATCAGTGTCGTTTATCAGTACCCATAAGTGCCGCCTCACTGCCCATCAGTGCCATCTCAGTGCCCTTCATTGCTGTCTTATCAGTGTCCATAAGTGCCGCCTCACTGCCCATAAGTGCCACCTCAGTGCCCTTCATTGCTGTCTTATCAGTGCCCATAAGTGCCACCTCAGTGCAGTATATCAGTGCCCATAAGTGCCACCTCAGTGTCCATCAGTGTAGTATATCAGTGCCCATAAGTGTTACCTCAGTGCTCATAAATGCTGTCTTACCAGAGCCCATAAGTGCCCCCCCCAGTGCAGTTTATCAGTGCCCATAAGTGCCACCTCAGTGCAGTTTATCAGTGCCTGTAAGTGCCACCTCAGGGCCCATTAGTATAGTGTATCAGTGCCCATAAGTGCCACCTCAGTACCCATCAGTGATGTCTTATCAGTGCCCACAAGTGCTACCTCAGTGCAGTTCATCAGTGCCCACAAGTGCCACCTCAGTGCCCATCAGTGCAGTTTATCAGTGTCCAGCAGTATTGTCTTATCAGTGCTCATAAGTGCCACCTCAGTGCCTAGTGTAGTTTATCAGTGCCCATCAGTGTAGTTTATCAGTGCCACCTCAGTGCCCATCAGTGTAGTTTATCAGTGCCCTTAAGTGCAGATGCAGTGCCCTTCAGTGCCGTCTCAGTGCCAATTCAATGCCAACTCAATGCTCATAGATGCCAACGCAGTGCCCATCAGTGCTGTCTTATCAGTGCCCATAAGTGCCACCTCAGTGCCCATCTGTGTCGTTTATCAGTGCCCATAAGTGCCGCCTCAATGTCCATAAATACCAACTCAGTGCCCATAAGTGCTGACTCAGTGCCCATAAGTGCCACCTCAGTGCTCTCTTATCAGTGTCCGTACGTGCCACCTCAGTGCAGTTTATCAGTGCCCATAAGTGCCACCTCAGGGCCCATTAGTGTAGTGTATCAGTGCCCATAAGTACCGCCTCAGTGCCCATAAGTGCCACCTCAGTGCTGTCTTATCAGTGCCCATAAGTGTCACCTCATTGCCCATCAGTGCAGTTTATCAGTGCCCATAAGTGCCACCTCAGTGCCCATAAGTGCCGACTCAGTGCCCATCAGTGTAGTTTATTTTTGCCCATAAGTGCCACCTCCGTGCCCATCAGTGTAGGTTATCAGTGCCCATACTTGCCGACTCAGTACCCATAAGTGCCGACTCAGTGCCCATAACTGCCGCCTATTTGTGCCCATCTGTGCAGCAGTGATTGTTAGGAGAACCACCCGATTACACAGAGCGGCGATCTACCGGTGTGACAGATCATGTATGTGAAACTCCTGCCGCTGTAAAGTCTCATCTCCCGTACCAGCATTGTGATAGACAAAACACTGGTCCAATGCCGGTGCGGGAGGCGTGGATGGAAGCCGGGAAAGCCTCCATTCAGCTGGGCAAGGGTTGTTTCTCAGGGAACGGGGATCCTAGAAGATGGATTGTGGCTAAAAGGATTGTGTTTAAAAAGCGGCAATCAGGACCCAATTATGTAGCAACTTGATACCCTCTTTAGGATGGTAGACAGAGGTGATCTTGCCCTGAAAAGGTGAAAATGAGCTTTGTGGGGGAGCCCCATGTGTGAGGGACACTATGATCATGAAAGGCTTTGGTTATAGGAACAAATTCCTTTTGCCTTTTGATTGTAGGTTGAGAGATATCGGTGAAAGTGAGTAGGGTTCCCGAAAGGGAGTGTCTTGTTTAGCAGCCAGCAATATGCACTCCTTGATATGGAGGGATTGCATCTGGAAGGTGCTTTGGTTTATAGAGATGATGCATCCTGTCCATGATTAGGTCTTGTGGAGACAATGTAGGGACTAGGGTGTTGAAAAATTGTTGTAGGTATGGCATCAGTTTTGGACACTTGGATAGATTCTGGGATACCTCTATTTTGAGATTGTTCCTATGAGAACGATCTGCCAGGTCATCAATATGGAACGTATCAAATAATAATAATAATAATAATAAAAAAACATTTTTATTATCATTACCATCATTAATTAGCTACGTTCTATATGCAGCATTCATTATTTCGGACAATTTGTAACTTCAGATACATTTGTATTTGTTACGTTCAGTAACAGACATAATTTAATAGTTATTATTAGTTAATTATTTCAGATTTTCAAATTTATGGGTTTTCAAATTTTCGTTATTTTCATATTTTCATTCTTTTTAATTTTCTTTTTCATTTTCGAATTTCCGTATTTTCAAATTTTTGGATTTCGGAAAAAATTGTTAAATGAGTTTTAATTTTTTTCCAAACCATTTTTGGAACAAAACAAATTGTACATGTCTAATAGATTTAGAGAGGTTTCTGTAAAGATCCTTTTATGTGTATTAGATAATTTTTAGGCCTCTTTCACACTGAAGCACTTATAAACTGACAGTAAAACACTGAGCGCTTTTGTAGAGCTTTTCAGGTGCTTTTGAAGAGCTTTCCATTAATTTCAATGGAGAGGGGCATTTTTTTTTTACTGCCCTGCCTGCGCACTGCCTCAGTGTGAAAGCATTCATTGATTTTAATGGAAATAGGTGTTTGTGAGCTTTTCATGTGCTTTTTTTAGCATGAAACCGCCTGAAAAGCACCTCAGTGTGAAAGGGATCTTAGAGATAGGCTTGTCAAAGGTGGGGAAGGTGACTAATGAATCACTGCAGCCCTGATCATTATCATCATCAAAGACAGGTGATACATATTGTTTTTTTACTCACAGGTGCTCAGTGGCAGGGAGAGGTATAGGGAGAAGTTCACGTGACATGTGACGCTACGCACCATGATAGAGCTTGGTGACATCACTCCCTGTACTATGAACACAGGCTGTTAGCGGTGAGGAGGAGAGGAGCGATATCTATGCTGTTTGGAAAGTTTTATATGAAATGCTACTGAATAAGATTTGGATAGTGTGAGTTTACAACTGTCAGATTTTATTTAATAATTTGTGGATTTTTAAACGTTATTGTGCAATGATCTGTCTTTATACTATTACGGAGGGGTTCTAGGAGAGTCAGAGCAGCGAGTTTACCATTGCTGGGAGCTGTGCTAGCTGGATGATCCATCCCCAAAACAAGTTTTTCATTGCAAGTATTGACTGAGACCAAAGGAGATCCTTACCAATAGGATCATTATTATTTGGATCTGAGCTTGGCTTTCTGGATGAACTTTTCCAAAGACCCACACACACAAGGCTTATAGTGACCCTGGCGGGTCTTTACTGGAGGTGAGCGGCCATTTCACATAAAGGTGAACGGTGGTGGTTATACACAAAAATCACCTTATATTTTTTGGACTTTTATGTTTGCATTTTTATTTTTCATTTAAATATATATATATATATCTATATATATATTTTGGACTATTGTTCGTTTCAATCAAGAAGAAACACACAGATCTGGAATCCAGATGTTTGCAGAACAGTGATATCATATCACTGTTCTGCAAACATCTGCAAACTGGGTTTAAAACTCTAGCAGAGCGAAACCATATACCTGTTCTTCTCTATGCTGTAGTTTCACACACACTTTGCAGATGTGTGAAGAACAGATGTTCAGTTATTAGCGGCTATTTTTAAAGTGACACACAGACTTTGCAGATGTGTACAGAACAGATGTTCAGTTATTAGCGGCTATTTTTAAAGTGACACACAGACTTTAAAGATGTTTGCAGAACAGATGTTCAGTTATTCCCGGTTTCATTTAAAGTGACACACAGACTTTAAAGATGTTTGCGGAACAGATGTTCAGTTATTCCCGGTTTCATTTAAAGTGACACACAGACTTTAAAGATGTTTGCAGAACAGATGTTCAGTTATTCCCGGTTTCATTTAAAG
>BLSH010094788.1:173311-184509 GCA_018402905.1 Glandirana rugosa
ACCAAACGACTAGGGATCGTAAACTCCGTCCGCCCAGAGCGTATCGAGCACATCCCTCCGTCGCGGCATTCTGAGACCCTCCGGGTGCTAGGACTCTAATAAGGATGCACTGGCTAAAAGATCTAGCAGTTAGAACAGTTCCTCCATAACAACACACACGGCCTTAACAACAAGCGACCAATCTCTTAAAACGTTGAGCAGAAGATGCAACCTGTGCGCCAAAAGATCAAGAGGATACGTAACTCACACCAGTAAGTCAAGAAAAAACTCAACACGGTACGGGCGTCGATACCGAGAGAGGTGCGGGGACAGCAGAGACCCTGGAAGACCAGTACACCAGACTAGCCCAGGGTGTGGCAGCCCTACTAAACCCCACTATAGCCTTGACAGTGGAGAGAGCCATAGCTGCGGGCATGGCACAACTCAAAAAAGAACTGAATGACCACACTCAATGCATAGGAGAACTAGAAAACCGCGTGTCCAACGTAGAAGACGAGTTGCAAAATTCTCTAACCAGCGAACAACAATTCCGGCACACACAACAATACCTCCTTGACAAGATTGACGATCTAGAAAATCGGTCACGTAGGAATAATCTCAGGATCGTGGGCCTCCCAGAGTCTTACGGCGCTGCCTCCCTACACGAGCTATGCGAGACCCGCCTGCCTCAAATGCTAGGGATCAGCAAACCATGCACGGTGGAAAGAGCACATCGCATGGGAGCGCCCTCAAACGATCGTCGATCTCCTCGCCAAGTCATTGTGCACTATCTTAACTACACAGATAGGTTGGCCATCATCAGATCCTTCAGGAATGCAAAGTCTCTGCAATATGAGGGACACAAACTCTTAATCTTCGCGGATTACTCACAAGAAACATCTCGTCGACGAAAAGCCTTCCAACCGATATGCGCAGCTCTGTACCAGAAAGGTGTCAAATTTACACTCTTCTACCCGGCCTACACGGACTCTTCTGGAAGTGCCAAAGTGTTCAACCACCCCGAGGAAGCAGCCAAATTCGTCCAGGCCCACCTACAAATTCTGATGGACACCCATCTTCCAACTTCCACTGCAACATCCCCAGGACACCGGGACCTCCGGAGTCCAAGGAAAGAATCTCCAAAGCGACCAAGATATGCACACAAACCAGCTCGAGAAGATCGCTCCTGAATCATCTTCCCCGAACAGACGCTCTCTATCCCTTCTGAGCACTCACTTCAAGGCTCTCTACATGTTCAAACCAAAAGGTGAAACTGTTATTATGTGGGACACTTGTCTCCACGGAGATTTGTCCACCACTATTTAGTAATGTTAAGGTCTTTGGGTGTTTTTCCCCATGCCGTTATCTATCCACACTGTCTTACCGGAGATCTTTGGGAGGAGGCGAAAACATCTAACATATCCCCCCATGATCTCGGTAACATCTGAGCATCTCCGGTAACGCTGCTCCCGTGGAAGGTTTCCTCATGAGGAAAAAGGGGAAGTCTGTGCTGTTGTGTTTTTGTTTTATAGTTGTATTTTTCCCTTACGACCACTCAAGCCACTATGGAAATACTCTGACCCGCTTCATGCCCAAACTGAGCTGGCACGCCATTCCCCCAGTTCCATCACCTACTCTCCATCATCACTCAATGCGGCCACCCTTACCATCTTCTAACTACATGGGAACAGATCACATTAACCCACCCCAACTATACCCACCCTGAAGGTTGTCTCATGGAATGTTAAGGGGCTCAAGTCCCCAAACAAAAGGATGGCAATCCTACGCCACCTCCAACGTCTGAAGGCCGATATAGCCTTTCTTCAAGAGACACACCTCACGACAACAGATTATCATCGCCTGAATAAACTATGGGTAGGCCAAACTTTTGGCTCGCCCTCGCCCAAAAACAAAGCAGGGGTGATTTTACTCATTCACAAAAAGGTCCAATGTGAGGTACTATCGGAGGATAGAGACGAGGAAGGCAGAATTCTCATCTTAAAACTTAAAATTAAATCTAAAGAGGTCATACTGGCAAACGTTTATGCCCCCAATTACCCATCCAACACCTTCTTCCAGAATCTCACGACACGCCTAGCACCTCACCTACATCTTCCAACCATCATAGGTGGAGACTTCAATACAGTTATGAACATCCAAGAAGACAGGGAAGCAGGCCTTCAAAAATCTCGTATCCTCCCCATAGACCCCCAACCCACTCCCCTACACCTCTTCGCGGAAGCCCTTCAATTCACTGACATATGGAGGCAGACTAATCCTCTGGGCAAACAATACACCTTCTACTCTCATCCCCATCACAGCCTGTCCCGGATAGACTATTTCCTATGCTCACCATCCATCCTCCAAAACGTATCTGATCCCCAGATCCTGGACACTGTTATCTCCGACCACTCCCCAATATCACTAGTCCTAACAGGGCTTGACCCCCCTAATTCCTTTAGAACCTGGCGCTTCCCAGCAAACCTGGCCCACAATCAAGATCTGACATCTCTAATCAAAAAATCATGGGAGGAATATACTGACGCAAACGCAGAACATGCCACTGATCCCAACCTCTTTTGGGAAGCAGGCAAAGCGGTTCTTCGTGGCCAGATAATTGCTTGTAGTGCCGCTTTCAAAAGGAATTTGAGTGCCAACCATAAGCTGGCCAGTAAAACCCTGCGTAAAGCCCAAGCTGCTCTCAACAACCAAAATTCACCCGAGAACAGGCAAAAATGGCTAACCGTAAAAAGTCAATTTGATCACTGGGCCTTTGCCCAGGAACGTCATAATCAAGCATACCTAGATTTACAATACCATAAGTATGGAAACAAATCCGGCAGGCTATTGTCTCGTCTATGTAAAGGAAAACATACACCCACCTCTATTCACGCGCTTAAACATCCCGACGGCTCTATTTCCTCAAATCCCAAAGACATCAATAGTATCCTCGAAACCTTCTACACTAAACTGTACGGGAGACCCAATTGACGAGGAGGCGGCACAAGCCTTTCTCAAACATCTTAACCTCCCCCAAGTCACCCAAGCCCAACTAGACTCCTTAAACGCCCCAATCTCCATGGAGGAAATTTTTTTTTTTTAACTGTGATTTTTATTGAAGAAATAAAGTAAGTATAACATCTGCAGAAGTGTGTTACATACATTGACCATAAGTAGATTTACAGTTAATGCTTAACTCTTTAATGTAGGGGGGGTAAGGGGGAGGGGTAGGGAGGGGAGGGGGGGGGGGTAAAAGGTTAACGTTGTGGAGAGACAGGTTGGCCCAGCTGGTTTGAAAGTAATATTGAAGCTTTATACTAATAAAGCTTGGCAGAGGCGCCTCTTTGTTTGGTTAGTTAGTCCATTGTCCAGTTTATTCAGACAGACAGAACCCCTCTCTCACAGGGGAGTGCCTCAGTCACCCCTATTGGGAACAAAACTGTGACTGAGTTGAGGAGGAAGTCGGTGGACATCATGGAGACCATTGGGATGGTAGTGGCGGGTCAGTCTTCTGAAAATGGGTGACAACCTGTCTCATCCTTGACTAAGCAGTTAATTAACTTAATTTAACAGAAACCAGAAGAGGAGGAAAAACAACAAAAATTTTGATATGTATAACAGTTTACACACATGTTTACTCGTGTCTAATTACCCTTAATTCGATTTTGTATATATGCCTGTACCTTTTCCATTATGGTATTCCCTGTTGGACTTTACTTTTCCTCGGTTAGCTACTCCTTAGATTACTTTGTTTCATCTTTTAGTCTGAAATCAAAGATCTACAGGAGGAGATCCATATGAACCACTTGGTATTGAAGGAATGGGCATTGTTGTTCTTGAATGCAAGCAATTGTTCCATTTTACATTGGGTGTTTACTCTGTTTGTGATCTCCTCCATTGTAGGTAACGTGGAGGAGCGCCATTTGCTAGCTAGTGAGATTCTAGTTGCAAATAGTATGTGGAGTATCACTGTTCTGATAGTAGGGGGTAAATTGTCAATACCAATGGACAGAAGTGCCAGTTCTGGTGTGATATTTATAGTGACACCTGTTAGTTCTGTAAGGAGGCCTGCGATATTATCCCAGAGGTTGTAGAGCTTTGGGCATTCCCACAGTAAGTGTTGAAGTGTGCCCTTACCCTCGCAGCCCCTCCAGCAAAGTGGAGAAGATGTAGGGTCCATGAGGTGCAGTCGAGAGGGGGTAAGGTAGTACCTATGTAGTATTTTTTGGGAGTTGTCCCAGTGGTTCACACACGCAGATGCTTTTGCATTGTACCTGAGTGCTGTGGACCATTGTGCTATTGAAAATTCAGTTTTTAGTTCTTGTTCTCATCTGTTCATTGCCGGAGTTTTCATAAATGGGGAGTGGTAGTTACTAAACTTATAGAATAAGGAGATGCCCTTTTTTGATATGGGTGATTTACTGTTAAGAAATTGCCATAGAATGGTCGGGATTTTTGTGGTAGTTTTTGGGTTAGCTGAATGGAAAGACTTGATTTGGCTAATTTGAAGGAGGTCTAGGGGGGATGGGTCTATGAGATCCCTAGTATCAAAGTTAATCCCTTTTCTGGCCCATCTTCGAGTGGAGAAATTTGGGATTAAATGCTCATACGTTGCCAGGGGAGCATTAATATGGGAGAGACATTCTTCCTGGAAGGATTTACTAGTCAATGAAGTCCAGGCATCAATAGTTGCTCGGATGGTGGGGAGGTCTGGGGTTTCTAATTTGTGGGTCCAATTGGCTGCCAACAGTATTGATGGGAGGTCATGGCTTGGGGTAAGTTCTCTTTCTATGTTGGCCCAAAGGTTGTCCTCTTGGGCTGAGAACCAGTGTCTTGACTGCTCTAGAATCGCTGCCTGGTGGTAGGCTTGCGCATTGGGTAGACCCATACCTCCTAGTTTCCTACCTCTAAACATCGTGGATAGAGAAACCCTTGGTTTGGTCTTTTTCCATATGTAGTTGCGTAGTAGTTTATTCAGTTCTTCAAAGAATTTCCTAGGGATCGGAATGGGAAGTGTTCTGAAATGATATAGCAGTTTTGGAAATGTCTGCATTTTATAAGCTGCTATTCTGCCTAGCCATGAGAGTTGTACCTTACCTATTGCCGCAAGCTCTTTATGGAATTGGGTTAGAAGGGGAGGGAAGTTTTGCTTGTAAAGGTTTGAGGAGGGTGAGGTCAGCTGAATCCCTAGGTAGGTGATAGAGGAATTTTTCCAGTTGCATGGAAAAATTGTATTCCATCGGGAGATATGTGAAGGTGAGGCGTTGATTGGGAGGGCAAAGCATTTAGTCATGTTGACTTTGTAGTACGAGATTCGGCTGAATGCATCCAGCTCGGATTTGATAGCTGGAAGTGATTTATCTGGTTCTGTTAAAGTCAAAATGACATCGTCCGCGAATAATCCCAGTTTATGGGTCGCTGGACCTACTGTGATTCCTGTGATATCTTTGTTTGCTCTAATGGAGATCGCCAGGGGTTCAATCATCAACGAGAAGATGATTGGCGACAAGGGGCAGCCTTGCCGGGTTCCGTTTGATAGTGAGAATTCCTCCGAGAGGATCCCAGAGGCTGTTACTTTAGCTGTGGGGCCTGTGTACAGGGACATGATGGCTCCATGAATAGGTCCCGTCAGTCCGTATTTGGAGAGGGCCCTCGACAGGTATCCCCAATGGACCCCGTCGAAGGCCTTCTCTGCATCTAGGGCCAGGAAGACGCCCGGTTTGTGGGAGTTCTCTACTAGTTTGAGTAAATTGATCATACGCCGTGTTCCGTCGTGTGCCTGCCGGCCCTTGACGAACCCCACCTGGTCCAACCCAATTAATGATGGGGTGAGGTCCAGTAATCTATTTGCTAAGGCTTTTGCGAAAATTTTGATGTCCGCGTTCAAAAGTGAGATGGGTCTAAAATTTTGTGGGTTAGTTATGTCCTTACCTTGTTTGGGGATAGTAACAATCATCGCCTGGAGCATTTCTTTTGGGAATGCCCCTTTTGCTATGGCCGAGTTGAAAGTTTTGGTGAGATGTGGGATGAGCAATGCTGCAAAAATTTTGTAGTACTCTGACGAGAAGCCGTCAATACCTGGGGACTTATGTGAGGGAAGTGATTGGATCCCTTCTAGGATCTCCTGTTCGCTGAAAGGAGTGTTGAGTTTTTCTCTAGTTGTGTCATTAATGCTAGGGAGATTAAGTTTATCTAGGAAAATGTCAATTTCCTGGAGGGTAGGTTGGTAGACTTCAGGGTCTTCCTGTAGATTGTACAGGGATCTGTAGTAGTCCTTAAATGTGTTGGCAATGTCTTTGGGGTTTTTAAAGGTCTCCCCTGATATGTGGTGTTTTATTGAGGGTAAAGTGATGCGCTGCTGTCTCTGTTTGATCTGGGCCGCTAGGAGTTTCCCTGATTTATTTCCTTGTGAGTACCATGTCATCTGTAATTTTTTGAAGTAATGGTCATAGTCTGCTTTAAGCAAAATTCGTAACTTGTTTCTATTTTCGTCCAATTCTAGTAGTGTAGATGCATCTGGTGGGTTTGTTTTTTTATGTTTGGCCTCTAATAGGGATATCATTTGTTGTAGTTGGGTCACCTGTTGTAGTTTTTTTCTTTTTTCTCTTGCTGCGAGTTGGATGAGGTGTCCCCTGATGACTGCCTTGTGAGCACACCAGGTGGTCATGGGGGACGTTTGTCCATCATCGTTGTACCTGAAATAATCATTAATTTTTGATTCAATTTCTGGTTTAAATTTTGGGTGGGATAGGAGGTATGTATTATTCCTCCATATACCTAGGTTGGTTGGTCTTTTGTCCTGTACTATTTCAAGTGATACTGGGGCATGGTCTGACCATGCTATGCTGTGAATTTCTGCCTTAACTATTTGTTGCAGAAGGTATTTATCCGTGAGGAAGAAATCAATTCTTGAGTACGTTTTGTGTACTGCTGAGTAGAAGGAGTAATCCCTCTCCGTGGAGTGGAGGCACCTCCAGGGGTCATAGAGACCCTCCCTAATACAGAGGGTTCCCAGATCCTGTCTGCGCCCACCACTCCCAGCAGAGGAATCAATCCTCCTCTCCATCACGGTGTTAAAGTCACCACAAATGATTAGTTTTCCCTTCTGGGATTGTTTAACTTTGGTCAGAATGCGTGCGATAAATTTGCTTGGTTTTTTGTTGGGAGCATACAGATTGACCAAAGTAAACAGGACTCCGTTGATCTCAGCCACCATTATTATATATCGGCCGTGTTCATCCTCCTGCAACTCCAGGAGGCTGAGAGCAACTCCGTCCCTCACTGCTATCAACACACCATTTTTCTTAGAAGCATTCATTGCATTAAAAACATGGGTGAATTTTGGGTGGGAGCATTTTGGAGCCTTGCCCGAGGCGAAATGGGTCTCTTGGGCACATAGGATGTCACATTTGAAGTCCAAGGCAGTTCTCCACATAGTCCTTCTTTTGAAAGGGCTGTTAAGGCCCCTCACATTCAGTGAGAGTAGTTTAAGTGACATCTTCTAAAGGGAGGGTGCTGTGACTCCAGTCGCTGAGTTCACTCATTTTGTTCGAGGAAAAGCAACATGTGATCTTGGTTTTAGTGGCCTTCGTCGGCGAAAGGGCGTAGGAACTGTGTGCAACTGTGGATAGTGATTTTTCCCCTTGTTGGGGTAAGTAGGGTGTAAAAAACATGAGGGAAGGAGTTAAAGTCAGAGCAAGTGGAGCTAACAAATTCAGCTCTCTAGGGGGAGAGGGGTAAGAACCAAAAAGACAGGGGGAAGGGGGTTAAGAATACCCCTGGTTTGTTCCTGCTAGGGTGAAGGGATCAAACAGTTAACAAAGAAAGAAGGTCTTACCACCGGGAAGAATGCCGATTGCCCGGCGGCTTTGTTCCCTTGGCTCCGAGGACTTTTTCAAAAGTGCCGAAGAGAGGATGCTGTTCCTGCTGTCGAAGGAGATGATCAGCGTGGTAATTCCCGTGTAATTCGGGTCAGTTACGGATGGAGCTTTTATTTTGTCTCCGTTGCTGGGTTGGTCACTGATGTTGATTGTCCGGTGGCGTGGTGTCTGCTGAAGGTGGCAGGAGGCCCCATTGTTGAAGGAGGCTGAGGCCTGCTTCTTGAGAGGTGATGGTGACCGTTTCGTTGTTCCTTTCTAGGATCACTTTGGCCGGGAAACCCCACTTATAAAGGATCTTGTGGTTCCTTAATATTTTGGTGATGGGCACCAGATTGCTTCTCGCTGCCATGGTTGCTTTGGAGAGGTCTGCGTAAATTGAAATTCCAGAGTAGGGGTCTGGGAGGGTTGGGTTGTTCCTGGAGTATGAGATTAGTTGTTCCTTTACATGGTAGAAATGGATTTTCGCGATCACATCTCTCGGAACTTTGTCTGGTAGGTGGGGCGGTTTGGGTAACCGGTGTACACGGTCTATAGTCAGGTCTATAGGTTGGAGCGCAGGAAGGGCCGCCATCATCAGTTGTTGAATATAATTGCGCAGGTCCGACGGTTTAATGTTTTCAGGAATTCCTCTGAACTTCAAATTGTTCCTGCGGGCCCTGTCCTCCAGGTCAATGACCTTTGCTCTGAGTGCGAGTAGTTCATCCTTGACTTCATAATGGGCATCAACTAGTTCATTATGGGGTTTAGAAAAATCCCACATTTTATTTTCTACATAGTCCACTCTGTCTCCAATGCTTTCTATGTCTCTCCTAGTTGCTTTCATGAATGCTGCCATATCTTGTTGCAGGGCGCCTCTAAGGGTTAATAACATTCCCTTTAGAGTGTCATCCGTGATAGTTTGGCCTGTGGTGGGAAAGGAATCAAGCTGCTGGCTATACTGTGTAGCTTCCTATATGTTTTCCTCAATCTCACCATGAGCTCCCGGCCCCTCACTCTGGTTCCCCACCTTCCTTCTCTGTTTGAGCGGGCTGTCAGACGGTGAGGCTGGCAGCGGGAAGACATCTCCTGCAAGCTCACCTTGTTGGCTGTGCTGCGGCGGTGGGTCTCCCTCCCTCTCCGCCTGGGATCTGTGTGCAGCGTCGGCGCCATTTTGGGATCTCCGGCCTGCAGCGGGGACGAAGAAATCTTCGATTTTTTTGGGTCCCTCTCTGTCCTTACGCTTCCCGGAGGACAGCATCGTGATCAGCCTGGTTAGGGTGTTGCTGTGGAGCCGAACGGGTGCTCGTATTGTCGCTCTGAAGCCGCTTTAGCCGCCGAACAGCCGGAGCTCGCTCCTTACACAACCATCCGCTCCGGATGCCGGCTCCGCCCCCCTCCATGGAGGAAATTAAACAGGTGGTAGCCTCATTATCCCCCAATAAAGCCCCAGGCCCAGATGGTTATACGGCCGAGTTCTATAAGAACAACATTTCCACTATTGCCCCATCGTTGCTCCCCCTCTTCCAACGGATTCTTGAAGGTGGGCACTACCCCCCCTCCGGCTTCCAAGCTTTTATCAAAATAATCCCCAAATTAGGAAAGGACCCGACTGACCCCGGATCTTATCGACCCATTTCCCTGTTAAACCCCGACACCAAGATCCTTTCTAAAATTATAGCCAGAAGACTAGCAATAATCATGCCCACTTTGATCCACCCGGCACAAGCGGGGTTCACAATGGGCCGCTCAGTGACTTCCAACATCCGCAAGGTTTTGGCGGTATTGGAATTCGCGAAATCCAAGTCCCCTAATGAATGCTCCATAATTTCGCTAGACGCAGAAAAAGCGTTTGATAATGTGAGCTTCCGCTGGCTAAACCTAGTCCTACACAAATTCGGATTTTCTGGCCCCTTTCTCCACCTCATAACAGCAATGTACTCAGCCCCGTATGCCAACGTTATTGCGGCTGGTACCAGCTCCAACAAAATTCCTCTCTACAAGGGCACCCGACAGGGATGCCCATTATCCCCCTTGTTATTTAATTTGTCCATCGAACCTCTCTCTAGGCACTTGCTAGACCACCCCAAACTTCACGGGATCAAAACTGGCACCCACGAAGTTCGCGTGGCTCTCTTCGCGGACGACATCTTAATATTCTCTGCCAACCCACAACATGATGTCCCACTAATACAGGACATCTTCACCAATTTTCAAAAATATGCGGACCTCAAAATAAATTTCAACAAAAGCAAAATTCTCCCCCTTTTTCACGCCAGGACACCCCAATGGGCAATTGATTCAGCCTTCCACGTTGCTACCTCCCATATAACATATTTGGGTATTAAAATCGGGAAATCCCCCTCCTCTATCTACAACTTAAATATCCCTCCAGTGATTGCAAGGATTGTGGGCGAACTCCACAACTGGTCTAACCTCCCACTCTCCCTATTGGGGAGAAGCCACCTTTTTAAAATGGTCAGTTTCCCCAAGCTACTCTACACTTTACAAACCATCCCCTTACTGTTGCGCCATAAAGACGTTCAGGCGATCAATAAAGCCCTTTCCTCCTTCCTATTGCGGAAGAAACGTCCGCGTATAGCCCATTCCAAATTGTTTCTGGGAGGTTGGAGTATACGGAATTACAACTTGGCGTGCCTCCTCAGAGTGGGCCTGGACTGGTTATCGGAAGCATCTAGATTCTCGAATCATGACCTAGAATCCCAATTGGTTTCCCCCCACCGCCTAGACACTCTCCTCCATTGCAAACTTCGAGAACTACCACATACCCTGAAGCGTAACCTGCTCATCAGAGACACTAACATCGCATGGAGGGAAATCAGGAACAAAATGGGCCTTCCGGCAACCATTTCTAGGTCTCTCCCCCTTAGAGGCCACCCCAAAAGTCCCTTATTCACTCAACAAGCAACAACAACCTTCTGGTCTCAACAAGGCCTGCGAACTTACGCCCAACTTTTTGACCCAATCTCAGGAGGACCCCTCCCTTTCTCCCAAATCCAAGCATCATTCAACCTTCCGAAATCTCACTTTCTACCTTTTCAACAAGCTATCAGTTTTGCCACTAGCCTATCCCCAGACAAACTGAAACGCTTTAAACCCGCCTTCATAGATCACCTGCTTTTCAACACATCTATAAGTGGGGGATGTCCACAAACTGTTATCTCTCAACCTCTGGAAATCACGCCCCCAAGAACCTCCTCCACCCTGGTCAAGTCAATTCCCGACGCAGGGCGACATAAACTTTGCCCTACAAGGCTACATCACCACAAGTTCCTTCATAAAGAATGAATTCTGGAGAGAACAACAACTGAAAATTCTCCACCGGGCATATGTGCCTTTCTC
>BLSH010094821.1:59668-72236 GCA_018402905.1 Glandirana rugosa
GGCGGTGAGAGGGGTCTTAGGACGAATATTTAAGTCGGATCGGGCTCCATTAGGTGGGGGATCGACGGAGAGGACTTCCCCCTATGTTACCTGGCGAAGCATCTCGCTAGTGGAGGTTGGGCCGGCGGGCACCGCGGCATGTTCCTGCCTCCCCTTCCAGGCGTCGGACGCCGGTAGTACCGCGGTCGAGCAAGGTGCTGGCTGACCCGCCGCCTGCGTACTAGCCTGGGGCGCTTGCAAGCAGTTCTTGGAAGCGAGTCACGAGGTGCTAGCCTGAGGTGCTTGCAAGGAAGCCTTGGTTGCTAGAGAAGTCACTGAAGAAGGCAGGTTGTTAGTTGGTAATGAAGTGAACAGAGGATCCGAACGATGCACCACTGAAGAGATCGTTGGTTCCGAAGGAACGTTCGTGGAGTCCGATCGTGGAGCACTGAGCGAAGGTTCTTGACGAACGTTCGCGGGGTCCGATCATGCGTCCGCCGCCCAGTCGGTCGTGGAACGAGCTGGCGCCATGATGGCCGCAGGCTGCGGACCTTCCCCTCCGTCCTTGTACGGCGCCACGGGCGGCCGGGTTGGAGGTGATCGCTCTACGAAGCGGTCCATTGTATCCCCCTTCAGGAGAGGCAGCTAGGGGGTGGATTACCTCGGGCTAGGCTGAATTTATAAGCAGGATTCTGGGGAGAGTGGCGGGAGCTAAGATCTCCTAGCTCCTCTCCATGCGGCGCCGGAACCGGAAGTTGCTAATGTTTTTTAATTCATATATCTACCAGTACTCCCTTTTACTAAGTTCTCTCATCATCTGGTCATCTCCTCGCCATTTTATATACTGTATTTCTATACCTCAGAATTGAAGCCCTCTTGAATCTTTATTGAGTTGCTATCTTAAAGTGCTTGGAAAGGTGATGTTTTTCATATGCAATACTAATACTGTAAACATGTTCTTCTATTCTTTCCTGTAATGTTCTCTTGGTTTTTCCTACATATTGTGTACAGTACAGCATGGGTATTAGAGAGCATATACTACCCCTTGCATATGGCATGAAATAAAGTCTCTCATAGTATACTCCTTTTCTATTGTAGCACTCTTAAATTGTTTCAGTTTCCCAAAACCACTGCAGTTCTCCAACATGTTTTTTTTTCTTGGATTACTTGAATTACTGGACCAGATTTCTTTCTCTCCATTTTTATGACAAATTCCTTTTCTTTTTCTATAAACTCTGCAGCATAGCCCTTTAGCTGTAAACATATTTCCAATTTATCCTGCTTGGAACAATTTCTTGTTAGTCTCATAATTTGCCCTCTTAGAATATTCACTAACCATATACACGATATGTAGATATGTAGATATGTAGATATAACACATATAATACAATAGCAGTTTACACAGCACATTTGACCACATAAGGCTTCTGTGTTTACAAGTGATAGTGGTAAGTGGGGAATGGAGAGTGAGAACTAGAGATGGCAGAAAAAAGTTCTGCCATGTCCCGGCTGAAAAAAGTCCTGGGTGCGAAGGCCTCATGAAATGATCTGGCAGGCCAGATTCAGCCTACTGAACTTATGCTTAGCACATGTGCTCTAGGCCTAGGGTTTCACATGTTTGCAACTAAGTGAATGTTTTAGGTATTGTAAGGGATTAGCTCAGTAGCGGGGTGTGCAGGCCCCCCTGGATGGATCACAGCGGAGTGAAGTAGGCACGGACAGATAGCTGGATCTTTGTGAAAGCAAAAACTGCGGATTATTTACACATCTTTGGTTACAAAGTGCAGGCATCAAAACAGGTAAAATAAAACTAAACAGGAAAAAAACCCTTGCCACTTTGGGCATCTAACTACAAAGACACAGGAAACATGACTACTTGTTCTGCCATAGCCTACCGCTGCCCAGTCACAGAGGCTTTTAGTCACACAGGCTTAATCTCACTATTCAGAGGAATTGCAGCTCCCCAGTCTGCAGTGCACAGAGATCTGGTTCCAGGGTGGAGCCCCTTGTTGAAGCAACCTGGGAAATTTATAGAGCCCTAATTGCTTTATCTGTTACACCTGAGCTTGTTAACCCTCATTGAGCCCAAACAGGCTCACTACACAGCAAAAATACAAAAGTAATCAGTGTACAGCATAAACTTGGGACAAATATATTAGCCATCCTGGACACAACTCATAGATTTTCCTGGCTTCCTGTCAAAGTATTTAGCTTTTGTGGAGTAATGCTTATCAGGTGGTTTGCAAGAATGATCTGCCAACAGATTTCAGGAAAAACTTTGCTTGTTTTTGTCAGCCTTGTCCCCCTACACCAAACCATACATCAACATCAAGAGCAATATCAGTGGTTTGAAACCGGTCAGAAAAACTCTGAAATCTACTTATCAGTTGTGAGACAGTACACTCTTAAAGTGTAACTAAACTCTCTTTAGGCTCCGTTTACATATATGTGAATCAGGTGCGTTTTGAACTCGCATCCAATTTGCATGACATGGGAACCAAACTGGCTTTCTATGGAGCCGGTTCACATATATTTGGTACAGCGAATTTGCATACATAGTTACATAGTAGATAAGGTTGAATAAAGACAATAGTCCATCCAGTTCAACCAGTGTAGGTGTACGTGCGTCAGTGTCTATAATTATTTCCCATATCCCTGTATGTTGTGTTCTTTAAGATTCACGTCCAAGAGTCTTTTAAAAATAACAATACTCCCTGCTGCAACCACCAATTGTGGAAGAGAGTTCCACATCCTTATTTCCCTGACAGTGAAATACCCCCTGCATACGCTTCTCCTCCAATCTCATTGTATGGCCTCGTGTCCTCTTACACTTCCAAAAATTGAATAATTTTTTTCCTAGCGTTGCTTCTCCAGCGATAATAAATTTTGTGCTTTTAGTCATTCCTTTGGACTCTCTCCAGCTCCAGCACATCCCTTCTGAGGACTTGTGACCAGAACTGGATGGAATACTGCAGATATGGCCTAACCAGAGTTTTATAAAGTGACAGGATCATAGTTTTATCTCTGGAGTATATCCTCTTTTAATGCGTGCTAAAATTCTGCAGGCTTTGGTAGTTGCAGTTTGACATTGCATGTTATTGATCAGTCTGTCTTCTACTAGGACCCCTTTCTCCATCCTTGACTTCCCCAGAGGTTCTCCACCTAGTGAGTAGTTTGCATTTTTAGCCCCCCAAGTGCATTTCCTCACATTTCTCCACATTGAACCTAATTTGCCATGTAGTTGCCCACCCCATTATTTTGTTCGGGCCTTTCTGTAAAATTGTTGAACTTGATGCCCTGCTTATTTTTGGGTCATCTGCAAAAACTGAGATTGAGCTATTTATCCCATCCTCTATATCATTTATGATTAGAGTTGATCGCGCCCCTGGATGTTCGGGTTCGGTGGGTTCGGCCGAACTTCGGTAAAAAGTGCGGGTTCGGTACCGAACTTGACCCGAACTTTACCCCGAACCCCATTGAATTCAATTGGAACCCAAACTTTTCAGCACAAAAATTACTGTAAAAAAGTCCTGGAAAGTGCTAGAGGGCTGCAAAATGATTTTAGAACAATAATCTGTCCCTTACGGCAACAGCAGGAACCTGACCCTATAGAACTAGAAGATGATTTTAGAACAATAATCTGTCCCTCTAAGCAGTAGACTCTACCTAGTCCAGTCAGATCGTTCTGTAATGCAGGATGAGATCTGCAATCTGTCCCTAAAAGCAGTAGTAGTAGTAATCTCTAACTATCTATCTATCTGCAATCTGTCCCTCACAACACCGGCAGCATCCTCTCCTTACACTACCCAGAGAGCATATGACATGCAGCACTAAGTGACTCCAGCTTATAAAGACAAACATAATTGGTCCCAAGTCAGAGCTCTGGGGTACCCCACTTACTACTCCAGACGATTCTGAGTACACATTATTTATCTTCACCTTTTGGACACACCCCTGTAACCAGTTTTATGTCCAAGAACAAACCTTATGGTGCATGCCTATAGACCTCAGCTTGTAGATTAAGTGTTAATGGGGAACTATATTGAATGCTTTTCCAAAATCCAGATACACCACATCCACAGGCCTCCCCATCTATATGGCAGCTCACTTACTCATAGAATGTTAACAGATTAGTCTGGCAGGCTGCATGCTCAACTATAGGTCTGGTATGGATTTTGAGGGAAGCCCCCATGCCAATTTTTTTTTAAAAATGGCATGGAGTCCCCCCAAAAATCCATATCAGACCCTTAGCTGAGCATGCAGCCTAGAATGCTAGGAAAGGGGGGTGAGCAAGCCCCCCCTTCTGAACCATACCATGCCACATGCCCTCAACATGGGGGGGACTTGGGCTCTGCTCCCCCACCCCAAAGCACCATGTCCCCATGTTGAGGGTGACAAGGGTACTCTTTCCCACAACTCTGGGCTGTGGTTGTGGGGGTCTGCAAGCAGGGGGCTTCTCAGAATCTGGAAGCCCCTTTAACAAGGGGGCCCCCAGATCCTGGCCCCCCAATGTGAATGAGTATGGGGTACATTGTACACCTAATCACTCACCAAAAAAGGTGTTAAAAAGAAATAAAAACACAGACAGTTTTTGACAATTCCTTTATTACAAATAAACAAAAATCAAAAACAATGTCATCCAGTGTAGAACCAGCATCAATCATGATGAAAGCTGCTGCTGGCAACATAAAAAAAACCCAAAAACATAGCTCTGTACCCATTGTTGGCTCCCACCATCTTCTCGCTCTGACATCTGACTGTTCTTAAATAGCTAAGGGGCCGGGCCACCCGGCAACATCATTGGATGACCCTGCCCTTGTGATGTCATTGACCTAGCATGCACTGGGGGGATCTGGGGATATTGGCGAGATTCTGATAATCCCTTTTCCCACAGAACCCCATGTCGACCAGCCAAATTTGGGGGGCACCACACACATTTTTGTTTTTTTTTTCATTTTGGTTCCCCAAAAGGCCTGGTATGGATTGGGGGGACCCCCACACCATTTGTTCACAATTTTATATTGCCAGCAATGCTTCTTTTTACATTCAGCTGTCAGCGAGGAATCCCACTGAGTCATCCAATGATTTTTTATTTTTTGCGATATAAGCGAAAAAGGAGCATACATTTGGAAAAAAAAAATATTTTTTTAGTTTATATTGTAAAATTTTGCGAATAAGTCATTTTTTTCACAAATTTGGGCCAAAATGTATACTGCTACACATCTTTGGTAAAAATAACCCAAATTAGTGGATATTATTTACTCTGTGTGAAAGTTATAGAGTCTAAAAGCTATGGGGCCAATCACTAAAAATGTATCCCACCTGATCATGCCTGATGTACTGATAGCCTCATTTCTTGAGACACTAACAAGCCAGGAAATTATAAATACCCCCCAAATAACCCATTTTTGGAAAGTAGACAGTCCAATGTATTTAGTAAGAGGCATGGTGAGTTTTTTGAAGTTGTAACTTTTTCCCACAATTCTTGGGAAAATGAAGACATTTTGCATACTTGCAACAACACCCCAAAATACATTCTTCTACTCCTCCTGAGTATGGTGATACCCTGTGTGTGAGACTTTTACACACCCTGGCCACATACAGAGGCCCAACATTGAAGTAGCACCTTTAGGTGCAAAAATTTAATTATCTCATTTCTCAACCACCTATTACAATTTTGAAGCCCCTGCAGCACCGGGACAATGGAATTGCCCACAAAATGACCCCATTTTGGAAAGCAAACACCCCAATGTATAATCTATGAAGCATAATGAGTCTTTTGAACGGTTATTTTTTTTCCAGAAGTTTTTGGAAAATGTGGGAAAAAATGAAAATGCATTTTGTTTGTCAATTTATAAGATATTTCTAACACATAGCATGTGCATAGCAAAAATGACACCCCAAAATACATTATGCTACTCCTCCTGAGTATGGTAATGCCACATGTGTTAGACTTTTACACAGCCTGGCCACATACAGAGGCCCTACGTTGAAGTAGCACCTTCAGGTGTTCTACAAGCATAAATTACACATCTCATTTCTCAATCACATATTACACTTTTGAAGGCCCTGGAGCAATGGGACGATGGAATTGCCCACAAAATAACTCCATTTTGGAAAGCAAACATCCCAATGTATAATCTATGAGGCATAATAAGTCTTTTGAACATGTCATTTTTTTTCAGAAGTTTTTGGAAAATGTGGCAAAAAAATGGAAACGCTTTTTTTTATACAAAGTTGTCCATTTAATAAGATATTTCCAACATACAGCATGTACACAGCAAACATTATACCCCAAAATACATTCTGCTACTCCTCCTGAGTATGGCAATATCACATGAGTGAGACTTTTACATAGCCTGGCCATATACACAGGCCCAACATCCAAGTAGCACCTCCAGGTGTTCTAGGAGCATAAATTACACATATAATTTTCTGACTACCGATCACATTTTTGAAGGTCCTTCATATTTCTAACACACAGCAAGTACATACCAAATAACAAAACATTACCTGTGATTTTAGTAGTGCAGTAGTCCACAGAGGAGAGCATCAGTCCAAGCAGAAGACAGGGATGTGGTCAGCGACAGCAAAAGCAATCGTCCAGGCAGCAGGCAGGAACACTGTCCATAGTTAGTACAGGCAGTGATACTGTCAGCACAGCAAAAGCATTGGTCTAGGTAGCAGGCAGAGATGTCCAGCCAGAAATATTGTCCATAGTCAGTAGAGGCAGCAGGAAGAGATATGGTTAACACAGCCAAAGGATTGGTCCAGGCAGCAGGAAGAAACATGGTCCATAATGTCCTGGCTCATTACAGGCAACAATATGGTCAGCACAGCCAAAGTATTGGTCCAGGCAGCAGAAGGGACCATCAAGCTTTGGGCCACGGGGACAGGGGTAGAGGCTTCCCCCACCCATATCTCTTTGAAGCCTCTGGACACCAGAGCCTGTTCTGGGAACACAGAAAACCAAAAATGTTTTTTCTCTACTCAGAACGCTATTCTGAAGCCCCTCACATATGTGAGACCCATCTGTACTAAAGCAGAAGGACAAAAGATCAGTCCAAGTGGCAGGTAAAAACATGGTTGTTTAACAGGTTAAGGTCGATGCACGTGGAAGTAAGAAACATGGTTTAAAATGGCAGGCAAAGACATTGTCTATAGGAATGGGCCGAACACCCCCCAGTACAGTTTGCACCAGAACATGCGAACAGGCAAAGAATTTGTGCAAACATTCGAATACCATTAAAGTCTATGGGACCCGAACATGAAAAATCAAAGTGCTTATTTTAAAGGCTTATATGCAGCCCTAAAAAGTGTCCTGCCCTAGGGGATATGTATCAATGCAAAAAAAAGTTTTTAAATCAATCGCTTTTTCAGAAGCAGTGATTTTAATCATGCTTAACCACTTCAATACCATGCACTTAGAACACTTCCTGCCCCGACCAATTTTCAGTTTTCAGTGCTGTTGTGATTTGAATGAGAATTGCGTGGTCGTGCGACGTTGTATCCAAACTAAATTTTTATCATTTTGTTCCCACAAATAGAGCTTTCTTTTGGTGGTATTTGATCACCCCTGCGGTTTTTATTTTTTGCTCTATAACAAAAAAAAGACCGAAAATTTTGAAAAAAAAAACATTTTTTTTGTTTCTGTCACAAAAAAATTGTATAAAGTACATTTTCTCCTTCACTGACGGGCACTGATGTGGCTACACTGATGGGCACTGATGAGGCTACACTGACGAGCACTCATGAGGCAGTACAGATTGGCACTGATGAGGTGGCACTGATAAGGTTGCACTGATGATGGGGCAAATATGAAGCACTGATGGGCGGCACTGACAAGCAACACTGACGGGCACTGATGCGTAGCACTGATACGCAGCACTGATGGACACTCCTAGGCGGCACTGATAAGTGGCACTGGGCACTGATGGGCACTGATAGGGGGCACTTTTAGGTGGCACAGGTGGGCACTTTTAGGTGGCACAGGTGGGCACTTAAGGGTGGCAGTGGTGGTCCTGGGCAGCCTCATTTTGATGTCCTGGAGGGGGGCTCCCTGGTGGTCCTGATCCGGCTCCCTGGTGGTCCAGTGGGGGTGATCCTGAGGGTGGCTGTGCTGATAGACGTTCAGCGCAGCCCCCCCCCCCCGTCAGGAGAGCAGCCGATCAGCTCTCTGCTGCTCAGGTCTGCAGACCTGAGCAGAGGAAAAGCCGATAAACGGCTCTTCCTATTTACACTGTGATCAGCCGTGATTGGTCACGGCTGATCACATGGTAAAAGGCTTCGGATCGAAGCCTTTTACCTCGGTCGGTAATGCGGTGGGTCAGACTGACCCACGGCACCACCGATCGCCGCGATGCGCGCCCCCAGGGGCGCGCGATTGCGGATTATCCTGAGGACGTCAATAGACGTCCAGTCAGGATAATGAGCCACCCGCCCGGACGTCATTTGTCAATGCACTGGGCGGGAAGTGGTTAAAGTGAAACAATAAAAATGAAATATTCCTTTATACAATGTGCCTGGGGGTCCCCTTAGCCTGCCTGTAAAATGGCGCACCTCTGTGATGTTTAGAACAGTGCCAACAGGAACCTTGCCCTAATGCAGTAGTAGTTGTTTTTGGAATGATAAACTCTCCCTCAGAGCACCAACAGGAACCTGGCCCTAATTCAGTGGTAGTTGTTTTTACAACGATAAACTCTCCCTCAAAGCACCAACAGGAACCTGGCTTTAATGCAGTAGTAGTTGTTTTTAGAAAGATAAACTCTCCCTCAGAGCACCAACAGGAACCTGGCCCTAATGCAGTATTAGTTAATTTTAGAACGATAAACTCTCCCTCAGAGCACTGAGAAAGGTCTTTCACTTGTGTGTGTAGCTGGAACAGATCGACCACGTCCTCTCCTTGCAACAGGAGCTTCAGCAACACCACCAACACCAGCAGCACCACGACCACCACCACGTCCCTTATTTGACACTCTCCTCATTCTGGACACAAATGTACTATGTAACACTATTTATTAATACAAAAAAAAGAATAATAAATTATTATTGAATACAAAAACACTGCGCTCAACAAAAACAAAATAAATGAATAAATAAATAAATAAATAAATGGTAAATAGTAAATTGAGCAGCTGCTATGTAAATAAAAACTGTGAGAGAAGTCTACTATAAATGGTAATAGCAAAAAGCAGCGCTAGAGTTAATTCATAAAACTCATACACATAAATATAAGGAAAAAGTGCTAGTGCAAAAATATCAAAAAGTGCAACAATATGTATAAGGTGCAAAAGTCCTCTTTAAATTGAAGCAGCTATGATGTTTTCAAAACAAAGTCCTCCACCACTGATCACCGCATGTATGTGCACACTTTGGGGGCTCACCAGAAATCAGAAGGTATAACGGCTCATCTTTCCACAACAAGAGGGCTCATCAACTTCTCAAGGGTCACCTCCACAAGGACTCGGTACAGAAACTTTTCTTTCATTTCTGGGGAAAGACAAGCTGATTCACCTTCTGATCTCTGTGTACCAAGTCCTTGTGGAGGTGACCCTTGAGAAGTTGATGAGCCCTCTTGTTGTGGAAAGATGAGCCGTTATACCTTCTGATTTCTGGTGAGCCCCCAAAGTGTGCACATACATGCGGTGATCAGTGGTGGAGGACTTTGTTTTGAAAACATCATAGCTGCTTCAATTTAAAGAGGACTTTTGCACCTTATACATATTGTTGCACTTTTTAATATTTTTGCACTAGCACTTTTTCCTTATATTTATGTGTATGAGTTTTATGAATTAACTCTAGCGCTGCTTTTTGCTATTACCATTTATAGTAGACTTCTCTCACAATAAATTATTATTCTTTTTTTTTAACAAAAGAAAAGTGTAGATGCACTTTTTATTTTTGTGCAAGAAATGCACCGCTCACACCAGCAGCAGGAACCTCTCCCTACACCAGTATGAGTTGATTTTAGAACGATAATCTGTCTTTCACAGCACCGACAGGAACCTGGCCCTACTGCAGTATGAGATGATTTTAGAACAATAATCTCAAACTCACAGCACCAACAGGAACCTCTCCTTAATGCAGTAGGAGATGGCTTTATAAAGATAAACTCTCCTTCAGAGCACCAACAGGAACCTGGCCCTATTGCAGTAGTAGTTGTTTTTAGAACGATAATCTCTCCCTCAAGGCACCAACAGGAACCTGGTCCTATTGCAGTAAGTAGTTGTTTTTAGAATGATAAACTCTCCCTCAAAGCACCAACAGAAACAAGCCCCTAATGCAGAAGTAGATGTTTTTAGAAAGATAAGCTCTCCCTCAGAGCACCAACAGGAACCTGGCCCTAATGCAGTAGTAGTTGTTTTTAGAACGATAAACTCTCCTGCAGAGCACCAACCGGAACCTGGCCCTATTGCAGTAGTAGTTATTTAAAAACGATAATCTCTCCCTCAAAGCACCAACAGGAACAAGGCCCTAATGCAGTAGTAGTTGTTTTTAGAACGATAAACTCAAACTCACAGCACCAACAGGAACCTCTCCTTAATGCAGTAGGAGATGGCTTTATAAAGATAAACTCTCCTTCAGAGCACCAACAGGAACCTGGCCCTATTTCAGTAGTAGTTGTTT
The DNA here is from genome assembly GCA_018402905.1 of Glandirana rugosa. NCBI lineage: Eukaryota > Metazoa > Chordata > Amphibia > Anura > Ranidae > Glandirana > Glandirana rugosa. Next base: position 70,274 of record BLSH010094821.1, read on the forward strand.
TTAGAACGATAATCTCTCCCTCAAGGCACCAACAGGAAGCTGGTCCTATTGCAGTAGTAGTTGTTTTTAGAATGATAAACTCTCCCTCAAAGCACCAATAGAAACAAGCCCCTAATGCAGAAGTAGATGTTTTTAGAAAGATAAGCTCTTCCTCAGAGCACCAACAGGAACCTGGCCCTAATGCAGTAGTAGTTGTTTTTAGAACGATAAACTCTCCTGCAGAGCACCAACCGGAACCTGGCCCTATTGCAGTAGTAGTTATTTAAAAACGATAATCTCTCCCTCAAAGCACCAACAGGAACAAGGCCCTAATGCAGTAGTAGTTGTTTTTAGAACGATAAACTCTCACTCAGAGCACCAACCAGAACCTGGCCCTAATGCAGTAGTAGTTGTTTTTAGAACGATAATCTCTCCCTCAAAGCACCAGCAGGAACCTAGCCCTATTGCAGTAGTAGTTGTTTTTAGAACAATAAACTCTCCCTCAAAGCACCAACAGGAACCTTGCCCTAATGCAGTAGTAATTGTTTTTTGGAACGATAAACTCTCCCTCAGAGCACCAACAGGAACCTGGCCCTAATTCAGTGGTAGTTGTTTCTAGAACGATAAACTCTCCCTCAAAGCACCAACAGGAACAAGGCCCTAATGCAGTAGTAGTTGTTTTTAGAATGATAAACTCTCCCTCAGAGCACAAACCGGAACCTGGCTCTAATGCAGTTGTAGTTGTTTTTAGAACAATAAACTCTCCCTCAGAGCACCAACAGGAACCTGGACCTAATATAGTTGTATATGTTTTTAGAACGATAAACTCTCCCTCAGAGCACCAACAGGAACCTGGCCTTAATGCAGTAGTAGTTTTTTTTAGAACGATAAACTCTCCCTCAGAGCACAAACCGGGACCTGGCCATAATGCAGTTGTAGTTGTTTTTAGAACGATAAACTCTCCCTCAGAGCACCAACAGGAACCTGGCCCTAATGCAGTAGCAGTGGTTTTTAGAATGATAATCTCTTCCTCAAAGCACCAACAGGAACCTGGCCCTATTGCAGTAGTAGTTGTTTTTAGAACGATAAACTCTCCCTCAAAGCACCTACAGGAACCTGGTCCTAATGCAGTTGTAGTTGTTTTTAGAACGATAAACTCTTCTTCAGAGCACCAACAGAAACCTGACCCTAATGCAGTAGTAGTTGTTTTTAGAACGATAATCTCTCCCTCAAAGCACCAACAGGAACCTGGCCCTATTGCAGTAGTAGTTGTTTTTAGAATGATAAACTCTCCCTCAAAGTACCAACAGGAACCTGGCCCTAATGCAGTTGTAGTTGCTTTTAGAACGAAAAACTCTCCTTCAGAGCACCAACAGGAACCTGGCCCTAATGCAGTAATAGTAGTTTTAGAATGATAATCTCTCCCTCAAAGCACCAAGAGGAACCTGGCCCTATTGCAGTAGTAGTTGTTTTTAGAACGATAAACTCTCCCTCAAAGCACCAACAGGAACCTGGCCCTATTGCAGTAGTAGTTGTTTTTAGAATGATAAACTCTCCCTCAGAGCACCAACAGGAACCTGGCCCTATTGCAGTAGTAGTTGTTTTTAGACCGATAAACTCTCCCTCAAAGCACCAACAGGAACCTGGCCCTAATGCAGTAGTAGTTGTTTTTAGAACGATAAACTCTCCCTCAGAACACAAATTAGAACCTGGCCCTAGTGCAGTGGTAGTTGTTTTTAGAACGATAAACTCTCTCTCAAAGCACCAACAGGAATCTGGCTCTAATGCAGTTGTAGTTGTTTTTAGAACGATAAACTCTCCCTCAGAGCACCAACAGGAATCGGGCCCTAATGCAGTAGTAGTTTTTTTTTTTTTTTTTTTTAAAGTATATTTTATTGACGTTTAAGTACAGTACAAAGATTAATAAGGTAGATACATTGTAGTCGAGATAGGAGCAGATGTCGACAGTCAGAGGATAATTCAA
>BLSH010094821.1:75937-86146 GCA_018402905.1 Glandirana rugosa
AGACTTCTGTCACTGCTCCTCCCGTCTCAGGAGTATGATTTTGAATTTTAATTCAGATTTCTTAATCAGGATCGTTGGCAGATACGAGGGTGGGGAGTTGGGAGCATAGACGGTTGCTAGGACTAATTCTTTAGACTTAATTTTAAGTTTTAGTATGAGGACTCTGCCTTCCTCGTCACTGTCTTCAGATAGAATCTCACACTGGAGTTTCTTATGTATAAGTATTATCACCCCTGCTTTGTTTTTGGGCGAAGGTGAGCCAAAGATTTGGCCAACCCATAAATTATGTAAGCGGTGGTAATCTAAGGTCGTGAGGTGGGTCTCTTGTAGAAAGGCTATATCGGCCTTCAGGCGTTGAAGGTGGCGTAAGACAGCCATTCTTTTGTTCGGGGACTTAAGCCCCTTAACATTCCATGAGACAACCTTCAGGGCGGTCTAAATTGGGGGGGATTGATGTGGTGTGGTCCTATATAGTTGGGGCATGGTAAGGGTGGCTGAAGTAGGTAGTAGTAGGTCCTGGGTAGCGGAACTGGGGAAATCGTGTGCCATCTCAGGTTGGGGATGGAGTAGTCAAAGTCATTTCTATAATGGCTTGAGTGGTCATAGGGGGAAAATATAACTCTAAAACAAAAACACAACAGCGTGAACTTCACCTTTTTCCTCATGAGGAAATCTTCCACCAGGGCAGCGTTACCGGAGATGCTCTTGTGTTACCTGAATCATAAGGCAGATGTGTTAGATGTTTTCGTCTCTCCCCGAGAGTCCCCGGTAAGACAGCTCGGGCATACAACATCCCACGGGGGAATCAAAATCTTAAACGTAGCTTAGAGATCTGAGACCCAAACTGTGTGGAAGCAAATGTCACATTTAGGAGTTTGTTCACCTTTTGTAATGGATCTGGATGAGGTCTAAAGGTGGGAACATGGATGGAGTAGAGAGTGTCCGTTCGGGGTGGATGATTCAAGAGCGGTCTTCTCGGGCCGGTTTGTTTGCATATCTTGGACGCTTAGGAGATTCCTTTCTAGGACTTCGTAGATCCCGGAGTCCTGGTGATGGTGGAGCAGGAGTCGGGGGGTGGGTGTCCATCGGTATTTGCAGGTGAGCTTGGACGAAGTTGGCAGCTTCCTCAGGGTGGGTGAACACTTTAGAATTTCCAGAAGAGTCGGTAAAACGTAGGGATGCTGGGTAAGAGAGTGTGAATTTAATACCTTTTTGATAGAGAGCTGCGCATATCGGTTGGAAAGCTTTGCGCCGACGAGATGTTTCCTGCGAGTAGTCCGCGAAGATTAAGAGTTTGTGTCCTTCGTATTGGAGTGCTTTTGCGTTCCTGAAGGATCTGATGATAGCCAGTCTATCGACATAGTTCAGGTAGCGCACGATGACCTGACGGGGAGATCGGCGATCATTTGAGGGCGCTCCCATGCGATGTGCCCTTTCAACCGTGCACGGTTTGCTGATGCCTAGTGCTTGAGGCAGTCGGGACTTGCATATTTCGTGCAAAGAAGCGGCTCCATAGGACTCTGGGAGGCCCACAATCCTGAGGTTGTTCCTCCGAGAACGATTTTCGAGGTCGTCAATCTTGTCTAGGAGATATTGTTGTGTGTGTCGAAATTGTTGCTCACTTGTTAAAGAATTTTGTAGTTCATCCTCTACGTTGGACACCCGGTTTTCTAGTTCTCCTATGCGATATGTGTGATCGTTCAGTTCTTTTTTGAGTTGGGCCATGCCCGCAGCTATGGCTCTCTCAACTGTCATCGTTATGGTTGGGTTTAGTAGGGCTGCGACGCCCTGGGCTAGTCTGGTGTACTGGTCTTCCATTGTCTCTGATGTCCCCGCGTTTGTATGGATTAGGGGGGGAAGTACCTGTATAGGTTGGGACTGAACCGGAATGGTGGCGATCGTGTCCCCGCACGAGGCTTCCGAACGAAGGTTCGTTGCAATGGTGTTTTCCGAACGAAGGTTCGTTGCAGCAGCGTTTTCCGAACGAAGATTCGTTGCCGCGTTGTCGGTTCGGGAGACGGGCAGCGTGGCGGGCGCGCCGTGAAGAACAAACTTGTCCATCTCTGAGGGGGTTCCCGGATGGTTGCTGAGAGTCAGGGAGACAAGCTGGGGTGTCAAATTTGCTTGATTCAGGTGTTGGCAGGCTTTATATGCAGATGGGGTCCGGAGCCGCTGCTCTTCACTCCCTCCTCATCAGGCGCCGGAACCGGAAGTGTAGTTTTTTTAGGATGATAAACTCTCCCTCAGAGCACAAACCAGTACCTGGCCCTAATGCAGTAGTAGTTGTTTTTAGAACGATAATTTCTCCCTCAAAGCACGAACAGGAACCTGGCCCTATTGCAGTAGTAGTTGTTTTTAGACCGATAAACGCTCCCTCAAAGCACCAACAGGAACCTGGCCCTAATGCAGTTGTAGTTTTTTTTGGAACGATATACTCTCCCTCAAAGCACCAACAGGAACCTGGCCCTAATGCAGTAGTAGTTGTTTTTAGAACGATAAACTCTCCCTCAGAGCACAAATCGGAACCTGGCCTTAATGCAGTGGTAGTTGTTTTTAGAACGATAAACTCTCTCTCAAAGCACCAACAGGAACCTGGCCCTAATGCAGTTGTAGTTGTTTTTAGAACTATAAACTCTCCCTCAGACCACCAACAGGAACCGGGCCCTAATGCAGTAGTAGTTTTTTTTAGGATGATAAACTCTCCCTCAGAGCACAAACCGGTACATGGCCCTAATGCAGCAGTGGTTGTTTTTAGAATGATGAACTCTTCCTCAGAGCACCAACAGGAAACTGGCCCTAATGCAGTAGCAGTGGTTTTTAGAATGATAATCTCTTCATCAAAGCACCAACAGGAACCTGGCCCTATTGCAGTAGTAGTTGTTTTTAGAATGATAAACTCTCCTTCAGAGCACCAACAGAAACCTGGACCTAATGCAGTAGTAGTTGTTTTTAGAACGATAATCTTTCCCTCAAAGCGCCAACAGGAAACTGGCCCTATTGCAGTAGTAGTTGTTTTTAGAACGATAAACTCTCCCTCAAAGTACCAACAGGAACCTGGCCCTAATGCAGTTGTAGTTGTTTTTAGAACGAAAAACTCTCCTTCAGAACACCAACAGGAACCTGGCCCTAATGCAGTAATAGTAGTTTTAGAATGATAATCTCTCCCTCAAAGCACCAAGAGGAACCTAGCCCTATTGTAGTAGTAGTTGTTTTTAGAACGATAAACTCTCCCTCAAAGCACCAACAGGAACCTGGCCCTATTGCAGTAGTAGTTGTTTTTAGAATGATAAACTCTCCCTCAGAGCACCAACAGGAACCTGGCCCTATTGCAGTAGTAGTTGTTTTTAGACCGATAAACTCTCCCTCAAAGCACCAACAGGAACCTGGCCCTAATGCAGTTGTAGTTTTTTTTTGAATGATACACTCTCCCTCAAAGCACTAACAGGAACCTGGCCCTAATGCAGTAGTAGTTGTTTTTAGAACGATAAACTCTCCCTCAGAGCACCAACAGGAACCGGGCCCTAATGCAGTAGTAGTTTTTTTTTAGGATGATAAACTCTCCCTCAGAGCACAAACCGGTACCTGGCCCTAATGCAGTAGTAGTTGTTTTTAGAACGATAATTTCTCCTTCAAAGCACCAACAGGAACCTGGCCCTATTGCAGTAGTAGTTGTTTTTAGACCGATAAACGCTCCCTCAAAGCACCAACAGGAACCTTGCCCTAATGCAGTTGTAGTTTTTTTTTGAACGATACACTCTCCCTCAAAGCACCAACAGGAACCTGGCCCTAATGCAGTTGTAGTTTTTTTTTGAACGATACACCCCCCCTCAAAGCACCAACAGGAACCTGGCCCTAATGCAGTTGTAGTTGTTTTTAGAACGATAAACTCTCCCTCAGAGCACAAATCGTAACCTGGCCCTAATGCAGTGGTAGTTGTTTTTAGAACAATAAACTCTCTCTCAAAGCACCAACAGGAACCTGGCCCTAATGCAGTTGTAGTTGTTTTTAGAACGATAAACTCTCCCTCAGACCACCAACAGGAACCGGGCCCTAATGCAGTAGCAGTTTTTTTTAGGATGATAAACTCTCCCTCTGAGCACAAACCGGTACCTGGCCCTAATGCAGCAGTGGTTGTTTTTAGAATGATGAACTCTTCCTCAGAGCACCAACAGGAACCTGGCCCTAATGCAGTAGCAGTGGTTTTTAGAATGATAATCTCTTCCTCAAAGCACCAACAGGAACCTGGCCCTATTGCAGTAGTAGTTGTTTTTAGAATGATAAACTCTCTTTCAGAGCACCAACAGAAAATTGGCCCTAATGCAGTAGTAGGTGTTTTTAGAACGATAATCTCTCCCTCAAGGTACTAACAGGATCCTGGCCCTATTGCAGTTGTAGTTATTTTTAGAACGATAAACTCTCCCTCAAAGTACCAACAGGAATCTTTCCCTAATGCAGCTGTAGTTGTTTTTAGAATGATAAACTCTCACTCCGAGCACCAACAGGAACCTGGCCCTATTGCAATAGTAGTTGTTTTTAGAACGATAAACTCTCCTTCAAAGCACCAACAGGAACCTTGAACTATTGCAGTAGTAGTTGTTTTTAGAACGATAAACTCTCCCTCAAAGCACCAAAAGGAACCTGGCCCTAATGCAGTTGTAGTTGCTTTTAGAACGATAAACTCTCCCTCAGAGCACAAACAGGAACCTGGCCCTAATGCAGTAGTAGTTGTTTTTAGAATGATGATCTCTCCCTTAAAGTACCAACAGGTACCTTGCCCTATTGCAGTAGTAGTTTTTTTTAGAACGATAAATGCTCTCTCAAAGCACCAATTGGAACCTGGCACTAATGCCATTGTAATTGTTATTAGAATGATAAACTCTCCCTCGGAGCACCAACAGGAACCTGGCCCTAATGCAGCAGTAGTTGTTTTTAGAAAGATAAACTCGCCCTCAAAGCACCAACAGGAACCTGGCCCTAATGCAGCTGTAGTTGTTTTTAGAATGATAAACTCTCCCTCAGAGCACCAACAGGAACCTGGCCCTAATGCAGTAGTAGTTGTTTTTAGAACAATAATCTCTCCCTCAAAGCACCAACAGGAACCTTGGCCCTATTGCAGTTGTAGTTGTTTTTAGAATGATAAACTCTGCTTCAGAGCACCAACAGAAACCTGGCCCAAATGCAGTAGTAGTTGTTTTTAGAATGATAAACTCTCCCTCAAAGTACCAACAGGAACCTAGCCCTAATGCAGTAGTAGTTGTTTTTAGAACAATAAACTCTCCCTCAAAGCACCAACAGGAAACTGGCCCTAATGCAGTTGTAGTTGCTTTTATAACGATAAACTCTCCTTCAGAGCACCAACAGGAACCTGGCCTTAATGCAGTAATAGTAGTTTTAGAACGATAATCTCTCCCTCAAAGCACCAAGAGGAACCTGGCCCTATTGCAGTAGTAGTTGTTTTTAGAACGATAAACTCTCCCTCAAAGCACCAACAGGAACCTGGCCCTATTGCAGTAGTAGTTGTTTTTAGAACAATAAACTCTCCCTCAAAGCACCAACAGGAACCTGGCCCAAATGCAGTTGTGGTTGCTTTTATAACAATAAACTCTCCTTCAGAGCCCCAACAGGAACCTGGAATTAATGCAGTAATAGTAGTTTTAGAACGATAATCTCTCCCTCAATGCACCAACAGGAACCTGGCCCTAATGCACTAGTAGTTGTTTTTAGAACGATAAACTCTCCCTCAGAGCACCAACAGGAACCTGGCCCTAACGCAGTAGTAGTTGTTTTTAGAATGGTAAACTCTCCCTCAAAGCACCAACAGTAACCTGGCCCTAATGCAGTTGTAGTTTTTTTTACAATGATAAACTCTCACTCAGAGCACCAACAGGAACCTGGCCCTAATGCAGTAGTAGTGTTTTTTAGAACGATAATTTCTCCCTCAAAGCACCAACAGGAACATGGCCCTAATGCAGTTGTAGTTGCTTTTAGAACGATAAACTCTCCCTCAGAGCACCAACAGCAACCTGGTCCTAATGCAGTAGTAGTTGTTTTTAGAACGATAATCTCTCCCTCAAAGCACCACCAGGAACCTTGCCCTATTGCAGTAGTAGTTTTTGTTAGAACGATAAATGCTCCCTCAAAGCACCAACTAGAACCTGGCCCTAATGCCGTTGTAGTTGTTTTTAGAATGATAAAGTCTCCCTCAAAGCATGTACAGGAACCTGACCCTAATGCAGTATTAGTTGTTTTTAGAACGATAATCTCTCCTTCAAAGCACCAACAGGAACCTGGCCCTAATGCACATAGTAGTTGTTTTTAGAATGATAAACTCTCCCTCAAAGCAACAACAGGAAACTGGCCCTAACGCAGTTGTAGTTGTGTTTAGAACAATAAACTCTCACTCAGAGCACCAACAGGAACCTGGCCCTATTGCAGTAGTAGTTGTTTTTAGAACGATAAACTCTCCCTCAAATAACCAACAGGAACCTGACCCTAATGCAGTTGTAGTTGCTTTTAGAACAATAAACTCTCCCTCAGAGCACCAACAAGAACCTGGCCCTAATGCAGTAGTAGTAGTTTTAGAACGATAATCTCTCCCTCAAAGCACCAACAGGAACCTGGCCCTAATACAGTTGTAGTTTTTTTTAGAATGGTAAACTCTCCCTCAGAGCACCAACAGGAACCTGGCCCTCATGCAGTAGTAGTTGTTTTTTGAACGATAAACTCTCCCTCAGAGCACCAACCGGAACCTGGCCCTAATGCAGTATTAGTTGTTTTTAGAAAGATAGACTCTCCCTCAGAGCACCAACAGGAACCTGGCCCTAATGCAGTAGCAGTGGTTTTTAGAACGATAATCTCACCCTCAAAGCACCAACAGTAACCTGGCCCTATTGCAGTAGTAGTTGTTTTTAGAACGATAATCTCTCCCTCAAAGCACCAACAGGAACCTTGAACTATTGCAGTAGTAGTTGTTTTTAGAACGACAAACTCTCCCTCAAAGCACCAACAGGAACCTGGCCCTAATGCAGTTGTAGTTACTTTTAGAACGATAATCTCTCCCTCAGAGCACGAACAGGAACCTGGCCCTAATGTAGTAGTAGTTGTTTTTAGAACGATAATCTCTCCCTCAAAGCACCAACAGGAACCTGGCCCTATTGCAGTAGTAGTTGTTTTTAGAATGATAAACTCTCCCTCAAATCACCTACAGGAACCTGCCCCTAATGCAGTTGTAGTTGTTTTTAGAACGATAAACTCTCATTCAGAGCACTAACAGAAACCTGGCCCTAATGCAGTAGTAGTTGTTTTTAGAACGATAATCTCTCCCTCAAAGCACCAACAGGAACCTTGAACTATTGCAGTAGTAGTTGTTTTTAGAACGATAATCTCTCCCTCAATGCACCAACAGGAACCTGGCCCTATTTCAGTAGTAGATGTTTGTAGAGCTATAAACTCTCCCTCAATGCACCAACAGGAACCTGGCCCTAATGCAGTAGTAGTTGTTTTTAGAAAGATAAACTCGCCCTCAAAGCACCAACAGGAACCTGTCCCTAATGCAGCTGTAGTTGTTTTTAGAATGATAAACTCTCCCTCAGAGCACCAACAGGCACCTGGCCTTAATGCAGTAGTAGTTGTTTTTAGAACAATAATCTCTCCCTCAAAGCACCAACAGGAACCTGGCCCTATTGCAGTTGTAGTTGTTTTTAGAATGATAAACTCTGCTTCAGAGCACCAACAGAAACCTGGCCCAAATGCAGTAGTAGTTGTTTTTAGAATGATAATCTCTCCCTCAAAGTACTAACAGGATCCTGTCCCTGTTGCAGTAGTAGTTGTTTTTTGAAAGATAAACTCTCCCTCAAAGTCCCAACAGGAACCTAGCCCTAATGCAGTAGTAGTTGTTTTTAGAACAATAAACTCTCCCTCAAAGCACCAACAGGAACCTGGCCCAAATGCAGTTGTACTTGCTTTTATAACGATAAACTCTCCTTCAGAGCACCAACAGGAACCTGGCCTTAATGCAGTAATAGTAGTTTTAGAACGATAATCTCTCCCTCAAAGCACCAAGAGGAACCTGGCCCTATTTCAGTAGTAGATGTTTTTAGAGTTATAAACTGTCCCTCAATGCACCAACAGAAACCTAGCCCTAATGCAGTAGTAGTTGTTTTTAGAAAGATAAACTCGCCCTCAAAGCACCAACAGGAACCTGGCCCTATTGCAGTAGTAGTTGTTTTTAGAACGGTAAACTCTCCCTCAAAGCACCAACAGGAACCTGGCCCTAATGCAGTTGTAGTTGCTTTTAGAACAATAAACTCTCCTTCAGAGCACCAACAGGAAGCTGGCCCTAATGCAGTAATAGTAGTTTTAGAACAATAATCTCTCCCTTAAAGCACCAAGAGGAACCTGGCCCTATTGCAGTAGTAGTTGTTTTTAGAACGAGAAACTCTCCATCAAAGCACCAACAGGAACCTGGCCCTATTGCAGTAGTAGTTGTTTTTAGAATGATAAACTCTCCCTCAGAGCACCAACAGGAACCTGGCCCTAATGCAGTAGTAGTGGTTTTTAGAACGATAATCTCACCCTCAAAGCACCAACAGGAACCTGGCCCTATTGCAGTAGTAGTTGTTTTTAGAACGATAATCTCTCCCTCAAAGCACCAACAGGAACCTTGAACTATTGCAGTAGTAGTTGTTTTTAGAACGATAAACTCTCCCTCAAAGCACCAACAGGAACCTGGCCCTAATGCAGTTGTAGTTACTTTTAGAACGATAATATCTCCCTCAGAGCACCAACAGGAAACTGGCCCTTATGCAGTAGTAGTTGTTTTTAGAACGATAATCTCTCCCTCAAAGCACCAACAGGAACCTGGCCCTATTCCAGTAGTAGTTGTTTTTAGAATGATAAACTCTCCCTGAAATCACCTACAGGAACCTGCCCCTAATGCAGTTGTAGTTGATTTTAGAATGATAATCTCTCCCTCAAAGCACCAACAGGAACCTGGCCTTAATGCAGTAATAGTAGTTTTAGAACGATAATCTCTCCCTCAAAGCACCAAGAGGAACCTGGCCCTATTGCAGTAGTAGATGTTTTTAGAGCTATAAACTCTCCCTCAATACAAAAACAGGAACCTGGCCCTAATGCAGTTGTAGTTGCTTTTAGAACAATAAACTCTCCCTCAGAGCACCAACAGGAACCTGGCCCTAATGCAGTAGTAGTAGTTTTAGAACGATAATCTCTCCCTCAAAGCACCAACAGGAACCTGGCCCTAATACAGTTGTAGTTTTTTTTAGAATGGTAAACTCTCCCTCAGAGCACCAACAGGAACCTGGCCCTCATGCAGTAGTAGTTGTTTTTAGAAAGATAGACTCTCCCTCAGAGCACCAACAGGAACCTGGCCCTAATGCAGTAGTAGTGGTTTTTAGAACGATAATCTCACCCTCAAAGCACCAACAGGAACCTTGCCCTATTGCAGTAGTAGTTGTTTTTAGAACGATAATCTCTCCCTCAAAGCACCAACAGGAACCTTGAACTATTGCAGTAGTAGTTGTTTTTAGAACGACAAACTCTCCCTCAAAGCACCAACAGGAACCTGGCTCTAATGCAGTTGTAGTTACTTTTAGAACGATAATCTCTCCCTCAGAGCACGAACAGGAACCTGGCCCTAATGCAGTAGTAGTTGTTTTTAGAACGATAATCTCTCCCTCAAAGCACCAACAGGAACCTGGCCCTATTGCAGTAGTAGTTGTTTTTAGAATGATAAACTCTCCCTCAAATCACCTACAGGAACCTGCCCCTAATGCAGTTGTAGTTGTTTTTAGAACGATAAACTCTCGTTCAGAGCACTAACAGAAACCTGGCCCTAATGCAGTAGTAGTTGTTTTTAGAACGATAATCTCTCCCTCAAAGCACCAACAGGAACCTTGAAATATTGCAGTAGTAGTTGTTTTTAGAACGATAATCTCTCCCTCAATGCACCAACAGGAACCTGGCCCTATTTCAGTAGTAGATGTTTTTAGAGCCATAAACTCTCCCTCAATGCACCAACAGGAACTTGGCCCTAATGCATTAGTAGTTGTTTTTAGAAAGATAAACTCGCCCTCAAAGCACCAACAGGAACCTGGCCCTAATGCAGCTGTAGTTGTTTTTAGAATGATAAACTCTCCCTCAGAGCACCAACAGGAACCTGGCCTTAATGCAGTAGTAGTTGTTTTTAGA